>CABFVZ010002480.1:50349-116532 GCA_902151445.1 Timema monikensis | reverse complement strand
ACGTACGTAAGTACTATATCTGACATCATCTTATAGCAAAGGCTATGCATTCACGTATCTTATTCATAAATACAATAATAATAGTCCTTTTCTTCGATATTTACAGTCATTACCAAAAGACAATATTTTTTCGACCAACCATGTGTTTGAATGTAGGACGATACGTAACTTTAGTAGATCAGAAAATATAAACTTAGAGGTAGTTTGTATTAAATATGTTGATTTAATTTCTATCTTGCACAAAAAATAGAAATTTTGAATTTTTTCTTGTAGCTGTTCAATCCATCTGATTGACATGCTACAACTGTGATCACCGATTTCGTAAAATCACTGTTTCGCCCATCCCTACGAGTGCTTAGGGGTTAGCATGAAAACAAAGTTCGGAAGCTCCAGAACATAATTTCCTGTGGTAAAGTGGCTACACGGTCCGTACCGAGTAATGCTCTCTCGACGATTCGTCCGCGCTGGTGCGGTGCGGTCGGACTCATATAGCCACTTGCTTTTAAAAACATGGATAGCATTCCACTGGGAAAATGCGATGAGTGTTGCTCCGTGTTGCCAGTCCTCACTTCAAACACTTTGGGAACTCGATATGGGTGATATTTCACTGACGGTGATTTTTCACCATTACTCCTCAATCACCGTCACTCCCAGTGACTGGATCTCAAAAGTATCAGTGATTTAAATATCGGTGATCTGTGTTTAGTGATACTCTCACCTGATGGCGACAGATGAGCATTCCAATATGAAAGCTACGACCGTAACTGACAAAATATCGGTGATATGGTGAACCACAGGTGCGGGCAGTAGCGGTCTATGTCCTTAGTTCTCATGTTTCAATAAACATTCTTTGAAAAATACGTTCAATTTAATTACTTTGTGGCAGTGGACTCTATCTCCTTAAACTTTTCAATATAGTAACATGTTGGATGTTTCTCAAATTTACTTTTCTAACCCAAACATAATAATTATATACTATACAGCCGGTGTAGTTGAAATAGTAATTTACATTTTATAAAGCAATATTGTATAGTAATATTCCTCAAAGTTAGTCTTTGTTCTTAGTCCGTTGATTATCATTGTGAATTTTTTTCAATTTAACAAGCAATCTGCTATTATTTATAAATCTCTAGAGAATGGAGAGAGAGCTGGTAACCGTGTGTTTCTATCTACTGTCCAACACATTAATTACTTTGTTATAGTAACGAGCAGTGATTGGGGAAAACTATCGACACAGCAACAAACTGTGACCGTGAAAAAAATATCAGTCGACAAAACACTGACTATCAGTCACCGTGAATAATCACTGGTATAAATAACCGATATTTTACAATCACGGTCATGATAATCACCGTTATCGAAAAATCACAGTTTAGCCCATCCCTATTGTGAACCCAAAATTCCATCTAGAGGCGGCCGGCCGGTCTCTGCTTTGTTTATCTTTCAGAATAAAGAAAACCAATCTATTAAAAGAGTGACACACCAGGGTTGGGAAAGTAATATAGTGGTAGGGAACCAGCAGGTACTCAGTTCGAGAAATAAGATGACACAAAAGTAAATTTGGTCTTCTAATCTGCCGCACCTTAATAGTACCATAGAAAAATAACAGTACTGTATAGACAGTGACAAGTGTATGCCTATCAGGACATAATCCAAGATTTAAGATGTAAGAATTTTAATTCTGTCCATTTATATTTTTATTTAACTTTAATTTATTATTAAGTGATTATTTATTTAAAACCTATTATTTTCAATGGACATTGCATTGCGTCGAAGGAAACACCTAATAATGATGCCAATACATTTATCTGATCAAGAAATATATTTATTTAGCAGGTTTTTGTCTAAATAATCCACCCTCATTTTAAAACAATACTGATCAGGTGTAATTTTAATTTTGACATCTTCTACGAAATTCTAAGAGACTCATAATGGCCGCACTATACAAGGAGGAAAGAAATTGACTCCAGCAGAGGGGGAGGGAAGAGACGCAGGAAGAAGCGAGGCTTGGCATTTTGGATCCAAAAGAGACGCGGACGGAAAAAAAAAGGTAAAAAGTTTTTTCGTTAAGAAATTCTTGTGATAATGTCAGGGTTGTATTAGTGCCGATTACACCAAAATTGTGTCAGTAAAAGATAGTACAATGTCTGGGGACAACTTTAATAACTTATAGAACAAGACCAGGACGTATAAGTGAGACTGTCTGATTCACTAACATCTAACATCGTCAACGCCGAAGACTACATGCAAGACGCCATCAACATGAGGTGATATCAACCCAAACTTTAATTGTGATTCATCCTTTGTTTTATACTACAATTTCGACCAGACTTCATTCAACGATTAACAGCTATTGCTCCAAGTGCAAAGATTATATATTAATTCTAGCTTAATTCACTGTCATTATAATTTTTCTTGCGGATGTATATATACATATATATCCGCAAGAAAAATATATATATTGTTTCAACATTGACTCTAGAAAGAAACTTTTTTTTTTTAATTTGGCCAAAGTAACGACTTCGACGAATGCAAGGACCTTATTTAGTACTAATTTTTTTAGTGTCCAACGACCAACCTCATTGAGGAAATTGCCTATAAAGGTATACAGAATATATATTTAAGGATTTCCAATTGTTTATTAAATAGTTTCTCGTTCCATAAGTCCACTTAAACTGTAAAGGTATACTTTTTCCAACACGACCCAGAGGTCCTGAGAGAGTTTCGTGCTGCATTTTTGTTGTTGTAATATTATGTTGTTGTTTTTACCCTGAGATAATTGTAGTAAAAAGTAAATGTTGTTTGTGAACCCAAATATTGTAATCTCATTTTTTTTTTGTCTGAGCAAGTCCACCATTCATTTATCACCTATCTTATGTATTTGTTTTTTGTTGTACTTGAAGTTAATAAATAGATAAATGCCTTATGTAATTATATATATACATAATTCCACACTTTCCTATTAAAATACCCATCCTCATTATCGTTCAAGTTGTAATAAAGATTAAAAATAATAAATAAAAATATTCACAAGGGTTTAAGGATAATTCATTCTCCATTGAGGGGGTGCGGTTGTTGTTAGAATGTATGGACGGGTTTAAGAAGGTGCATATATTAGCCTATGCACCAGCATTGTCTTCAAGAATAAAAAAATAACTTGGTATTATAAAATAGAGTGAGAATTTACCAATATGGGCTCGAAAGGTCAACCATTGCAACGCTAAGAGTCTACAGTATTATATTAAAACATGCAGTATAATTTGAAATCATAAATTTCAAGTAGTATTAAATAGGACTTTTACTTGATTTGAAACAATATCCAGGAAAGATTACACTTTACAATTATCAAAAAACAAATAACCTTCGTGTTAAGCTACATAATGCTAATAATAGTCACCATTAAATAATCATAGACAATAAAACATCTAGTCAGACCTTAAACCGGACACTCATGATACTAATATAGTATCTCTTTCTCTAAAAGAAAAAGTAATAAAATTAATTTAAAGTAATTTTATATCATAATAAAACAATGCTTCATATAAAATATTAAAATGTATTGTATAGAAGGGTATTGAATATTTCAAAAGACACTTGATTTTAAGAGAAGAGCGCTCATAACCAACTTTTGAGCTGTCAATGCTTGTATAAATATAATATACATTAGTTTAGTGTTACTCAGTTATATCAAGTTTATTAAAGTTAAAAAAAACCATCCGGAAATACGTTACATTATACAGCTTATAACTTTATTAATACAACAATAATAACTACCAACACTTTAAATTAGTTATCATTATTATTTTAATAATTATTTTAGGAATAAAATGTCACGGAAATAAAAAGTGAATACTCACACACAATCATTCTAGTTTTTAGTTTAAAAGAAGAATCTGTCAAATAATCTTACGTGATTATGTGAATAGCTAAAGTACCAGTTGCGTAAATTATATTGTAATTTGTTTATTTTAAATGTTTCGAGACATTGTAACTGTTTCTTGGATTTATTTATGTTTCATTAAAGTAGTACGTTATAAATATAATTTTAATTGTGCCATGGGTTTTATTAGTTTAGCTGCAGTCAATGTATGGTGATATATTTGTTCCCTGATTAACTTTCGTGTGCTATATTTTTAATTGGATAATATAATTACAGTTCATAATGAAATACAAAAATAACCAACCATCATAGATATTCTATTATTTAAATATTGCGCATCTAGCGACGTGAAGGTAGCTTTGGTACTGAGATTGCTTTATAAAATAATAATACTACAGTCAATCACTTCTGTCTAAAACTGTCAAACAACAGTATCCACAATTTAAAATATATATTTATAACCAAAACAATGTCTTGTTATAATCAAATATTTTTAATTATTTTCAATTAAACTTAGCAAATTATAAAAAAAGAAGTGAATCCCCTTTTCAAGAAAATTTCCACTACATTTAATATATATCGTAATTATTAAGAGTTTATCACAAAAACAAGTCACTTTACTTAGAATACGTTCATGGAAACCATTTTTAAACAGTAATGATACTCTAGCTATTTGGTTTGTTTGGACTACTTTTATTAGGTTCTATAGTGATAGCTCTTACAAGAAAGAACTATATATCTATTAATACGTAATGCTTAATTGGTCTACACCAACATGAAACTCTATAGAGTTTGACAACTTTTATTAGTAAATATTCTTTGAATTCCAATAAAGTATGGTGTTAAATTTGTGGAAAATGTTTAGAATCGTGTTTTTGTAATACTAACACTTTAAATTAATATGATATTAGATTTTAAGACATAAACTATGACGTATTAAATACCGGGAAGAACTATCAGTGACAGGACTGTATTGTGACAACATGAGAGGACACGTGGTCTGGGCTGGAGGTGAGTTCACTGTAGATAATAAACACCAGGGAGAACAATCAGTGACAGGACTGTATTGTGACAACATGAGAGGACACGTGGTCTGGGCTGTGGGTGAGTTCACTGTAGATAATAAACACCAGGGAGAACAATCAGTGACAGGACTGTATTGTGACAACATGAGAGGACACGTGGTCTGGGCTGTGGGTGAGTTCACTGTAGATAATAAACACCAGGGAGAACAATCAGTGACAGGACTGTATTGTGACAACATGAGAGAACTTTAAGTAAACAATCGTTAATATATTTCGGTTTAATTTGATTCACTGATTAAAGAGTATGTTGGTTTATTTATATTTATTTTATAAATCGTTTATATTCTCTAATGTTTTTTAAATAATATTTGAGCTATACTCTATACTGTATCTATGAAATTAGAAAATATAGTTTAAGAAATGCCATTTTAGTAATCCACTAATTAAATTATAAATTCATAAGATAGAGTACAGCTATGCTAAACGATGATATTTTACTAATCCACTGGTGCTTAACACAAAATTGTGTTTAAATTAAAAATACTTTTAAAAATCATCATTATAGCCTTTTCCCCCTAAAATTAAAGCTTCATAATAACATGATTTTAAGAATATATGTTTTTATGTTAAACTTACGTTATATTATAGTAGAAAGCGGGAGGATCAGATTTCACTTTGTAAATAATAGGTTCAACCAGAATTGGAACTTGGTACTTTGTGATCACTTGAGTCTGTCTAAGGTTTTCTAAAACTAAATGAAACTTTATGATAACCCTATTTTTTTTTAGTAAAATATAATTTTATAATCTGATCAATCTTTTTTAAATAACAGGTTCAACCAGGATTTGTACCTTGAATCTCATTACCAAATCTTTATTTATAGAAGAGTAACCACAAAAGAAAAACTATAAATTTAGATATAGAGTAAGAGTGTTTAAATTTAGACACAATATTTTTAATAATTTCAAAATATATGCTGATAGCATTTAGTATTTAATTTTTGAATTAGAATGATTAAACAAGTCTTATACTTAATAAAGTATATTGTGATTAATTGATCTTTAACAAAGAATAATCACTTTCTTCATACACTCACTGTACAGGAGAATTTTATTTCTGAGCTACATCGTGATCAGTTTGATAAAGAAAAAAATAACATCTGTTTGCTGGGCACTTCCAAATCATGACGCAATTCTTGCAATTAGCTGCACATTTGATGAGTACCAATACCTCTGATATTGTTTATGTCCACGGTATATTATTAGCGTTGAGAATGACATTTGCGTAGTTTATCTACTAAAATTCAAATACACAATAATTCGTCAACCTTTGGTTTCTTAAAAAAAATATAGGCTTTACCACATTATAAAATCTATATAAATATGACGCCATTAATAAACATGGATACTATCCCAATATGACGACATTAATAAACATAGCAATCACAGTATTGAAGGATATGGTGTTTCGTGCATGACTTAAGATGAATATCATATTATTCATTCAATTATAATTTATCCTCGTTATACTCTTATGACGTCACAGATTTATGACAAACATAATACTAAACAATATTTAAGTTGAAATGTACCCACATCAGTCTAGGACAAATATAATAAATCATTCAAACATGATTTATTCAATTAAGAGACATCTTTCTCTTGTGACATCACTGTCATACGTCACATACTCCAAGTAATACATTATTTAAATATCTCTAGTTTATTTACCCATTCCCATATTCGCACTTCCAGACGACTGCCCTCCCACTGCTCGTATTCATGTTATGGACTGTTAAACCCAACGTGAAAAGAACACTGGGAAGACCTAGACACAGATGGGAAGACCTAGACACAGATGGGAGAATAACATTTGGATAAACCTGAGATAAATAGGTTGTAATGAGATAGACTAGATTGAACTAGCTCACGATAGGGATAGGTGGCGTACTTTTATGAAAGCTGTAATGAACTTTTGACTTTTTAATGTCATAATGTAAGTCTGTGTTTAAATAAAGTCTACGTTTTTTATAAATATCTTAACCCCACTTACCATCACTTGTGCTATCTATAATCAGATGAAAAAACTAACTGCTTATTTTACGAAGATACCCGAAGGTTTTAACATTATATTTTAGGATAAATAATTGTATGCTAAAAGACTTTAAGGCAACTGACCTTTAGGCCAAATGACTCTGAGCCCAAATTACTTTTAGGACAACTGATTCTAGGTTTACTGCCGTCTTCCTGTCAAACACTATCTAAATATTAAAACAAATGTCTGAAGGGTAGCTCATTAAAGTAAAGTAAGCAAATGAACCACCACATTGGCCTATGAATTTCGACCTCAATATTGCAAAGCACACAATTTTCCCATCCAGTGTTTGTGGCTGTACCATCGTAACAAATCGCTATTACTTGGCTTATGTCAAACAATATTATATTTTAAATATTTAAGGATGCACTTAGCTATTTCACTTTCAGTACCATTTACCGATGTCACGTGGCCTACATTCTGTCCACCAAGATCACGAATCAAATTGATGTGCCCCTCCTTCACTAATTTACGGTACATTTTGGCTTCTATTTTTTCTTGAACAAGAGTATTCTCTTTTCTACAATCAAATGATATTCCCTTTGATACTGTAAATGTAGGTTTATGCTTAAAAATATTACACAATAGTACCATTATATGTTCTTTTAAGCATAGTAGTAAAAATGTTTGTAAAATTTTAAAACAGCGATTTTTCAGCAATTTTCTCAAACTTTAGGCCCCATGCGTAATCGAAAACAACACTGATAATAATTTTAATCATTTGTCCAATTATTATGTAGGTAAAAATAAACTATTACACGCTATAAGATGTTTATATAATTAATATAAAAATTAATAATACTGGAAAAATTGTTGTCTCTCAGTATTTTTTTTTAACTTTAAGCACTATTCATGATATAAAAACCTATTTTTATATTTTTTCCCAGATTTAGGATGCAAAAAGGCAAATTTTCCGTGCTATTAAAAATTGAAAGTTGTAACTTGATATTTTTTTTTTTCAGCCTACCCTAAGGTACAGGTGTGACTGAACCAAAGAGGACCTTATATCCATCTCTTGTGCTGCTTAGATAAGAGGGAAGTTCAAAAACGACCACCTCTTTTGATGAAAACTTATTTATGTCTATTAATGTTGGATTTAGCTAATTTATATATATATATATACATGTATTATTTCTAGACAATTTTCACTCTTCATAATCACAAGGTTTTTATTTGAGGGAATCTTCGTATGCTTTAAGCAGCAAGATCATTTATGAAAATATTTATGTGTGTGTTTAAAATTTGTTTTAGGGATATTGATGCTGTATGTTGTAATCATCTAGTATTTTCCAAATGGTCACGCCTCACTACTGAATTTGTGTTTAATGTATTGATTTAAACATATTTTTATATAAAGAGGAAGGATTAATACACAATTATTATTATTTTTTAGTCACTGTGATTCTTCTAATGAGTCATCAACTACATGCCTCGTTAAAAAAACTAGCATCAAATAGGTTTCGTAGCCGGCACGGTTTTGGTGGATCCAACAAGTCTCCGACTTACAGAAGGGCAGGGATTCACAAGAACAAACATCAGAGCAACATGTGGCAGAAATCACATAGCCACAACCTACATCAGCCGCACAAAGTACGTGATAGAAGCATACATTAGATCTGAACAACAGTCCTTACTTGAGCTTCATATACATGTCACCCAGACTGTCACAAATTGTAACTAAACAACAGTCTTTAACTGAGTCTCACAATCATGATATTAACCAGGGGACGTAGCATCAGGGTAAAACCTAGGTCTCCCCAAACCTTTTATTAGACTATTAAGTTAAGTTTAAAAACAATTGCATATTGATAAAAAAAAATATGCAAATGCTTATTTCACGAAGAAAATACTATTTAGTTATTTCCCTTCTACTAATGAGACTCCTCTCCCTTTGCAGCAAATATTATGCTTTCTATTTGTCATTACTCCTTTCAAACTCTCACCCCGCTATCCCTACTCCCTGAGGCCTGTTTCATAACGTTTAGGAAACTCTTATAGCTACAAGTTAAGTTTTACAAATTACAAATGTTTTTACAAGTAAATATATAGCTTGATTTCATAAGGCTATATGTAAATTACAAACACTTGTAAATCAAGGAGTATTTTATACACGTTTCAAACATTAGGTAAAATACTTTTCAAGCGTAATTTTAATAGAATATCTGTACAGAATTTAATCAGTAGACTTATATTACATTAATGAACAAAACCCCGTGTAAAATTTTTAATTAACATGAATATTATGTTAATAGATATATAATGAGGGTGTAGACAGGGTATAATTGAGGTTAGGAGAAAAGGTGATTATTGAGGTTAGTAGACAAGGTGATCAATAGGTTAGGAAACAAAGTGATTGTTATAACCATAATAAGGAATAATCATCCCAACAACTGCTGTTTACTGCTTTTGTCACGATTATATCCCTAACTTGGTCCAGTATTGTCCTTCGTTTCAAAATATTTTAAGTTTTAATTTTCAAGTGTTTGTATTTAAATTAAATTAGGCACACAATAAGAGTCAGGCAGTAAATCAAACTCTATTAAATTTAAGCATTTCATCATGTGCGTGATATTTCTTTGTTGACTTACGTAATATTTTCGTACACTGTTTTTCTTCTGTATAGGTGAAAACAATGTTTATAAAAATGTACAAGTCTAAGTTGAGCAGTGGAAGATAAATCAAGATGGAGGCATTTACCCCTACGGAAAATTTGTCCCCCCTTGACTAGACTGAAATACATTTCTCCTTCCTCTAGAATAAGCTTGCCCCCCCCCCCCTTTAGATTTATTTCACACTCCACTGGTGTTCTTGAATATAAATATCGTCTAGAGATATAAGACTTTCAAAAATAGGTCGGAGGAGAGCATTTTCAGTAGCTTGCTAGAGCATCAAAATTTTCAAAAAAAATCTAGAGGCGAACCCCTCCAAGTATCTTTTAAAGGAGTATATTTAAAAAAAAGGCTGAAAACTCTTTTAAATAGCTTCTAGGATAATCTCAATTTCAAAAGGCTTATTTGGAAGACTGCCTAAAAATAACTTATAGACGACTCTAATTTACAAAAATCCCATATGTGTGTAAAAATTTCCCAGATATTGGATTGGCTTGGGGGTCAAAACCCTTCAATTCTTTTTATATTACGGCTCTCATAAACCAATAAAGTTCCACCACCCCTGATGTTGAGTAGTACAAAGAATAGGGGAGGGGGCCTTGCTCTGCCCATGCTGGTTTGAGCCCCTGGTGAGCCCGTCTTGAAGTGCACAAGAATTTACAAGTCAAACAATTATCTTTATGAAACCATATTTATTTACCAGTGTAAAATATTCCCTTGTAACTTGTGAATTTTAACTTGTAGCCTTTTAGTTAATGAAATAGGCTCCCGCTTACCACTATTAACCTCTAGAAGAATATAGTATTTACAGAGCTGTCAGATGAACTTGTGTTTAGATGTGGGGCTAACATAGCTCGTAATAGCATGCATAGAAACCATAGAATACTAAGAGACCCGGAATATTAGTCAACATTTTAAAGGTACCTAATAAATTCGTTGCAAACATTAATTTAGCTCAAAATGCTAAATAATCTCCCCTCTTTGTCATTGTAACAATTTTATAAATATGCAACTGGAACTTCCTCCTTCTCAAGACAAAAAGAATCTATGTGATTACGTACGAATATTTTAATGTTGTATTGACATTGAAATAACAGTAAAAAAGGTCAGAAATGGATTTAAATTTTGCAGTTAGGCACAGGAAGGTCTGACATAATATTTGTATTAATTTCGTTTGGTATGAAAGGGTTTTAAAATATGCATTTATTAAGTATGATAAAAAAACGTGCTGTAATTTCCCTTTGAATTTTATTTTATTTTATTTGTGGATCAGCCTTCGCGTTGATGCAGATTAATTTACCAGTACAAAATTAAATAGTTTTAAGGTATCATGTAGGCAGTGGCGTCTTTTCAACCAGGGCAGTTCACTTCTAACTGGGTGGTAAGTGATCCTCAGCCCTATAATGTAAAAGGGACATCCGTGCTTAATGTTTATTAACCTAAAAATTGATAACTATTAACAACCAATCTAAAATTATAAATTACAAGTGTCACATATCAATTTAAATAATATATCAGTTTAAATATATACTGTTTTCTCAATTTAATCAACACAACGCATCTACTATATGACCTAGTGTCAGAACTATAAATTAAAATGTAAACACTCACTCCATACCGACCTCTCTTCTCTGACACTCCCAGACGGTGCTATACAGAATAGCCGCAAAGTGTTTGCTGCAGTTTGTGTTTGTGACTATTGTGACGTGTAGCAGTTTAATACACCTCAAGTTAACAATTGCATATTTGAGAAACATTATTGACAGAATTAAAACAAAAGAAGCCTTGTTGAAGATTACAGTACTGCGCGATTGTAGTTTTAGTTTACAAGCGGCAGCGTGGCCACGTGAGAATATTCGATCCATTTAGTTTTCATTAATGACTATGTGGTTAGTTATAGTACCGCCTCATATAATATTGAAGCGTGTGTTTACAATTGATAACATTGATATTCAAGTTAAAGACTACTAACTATTTCTTACTTGTTATCGAATGTATTACCGCTCAACATAATAAGTTGCAACTATTTCTTAAAATACACGTTATACTAAAGGCCTTTTAAACAACTGGATGAGTCCAAGTACTGCATTACAAAAGGCCTCTCCTATTTCGTCTTGAATCAAATACTATTCAGTATGTGGACATGGTACAAGGCAATGATGGGCATACACATATCAATATTTTATGTTTAATTTAATAAACAGTTGTTAAATCACCTGCTACTCCCAACTGGAGTGGCTACAAGCAATTCGCCTTACATAGCTCTAGACCAAACATTTGAAATATTAAAATTCTTTCCTTTTCTGATCTCACCCTTAGGAACCCATCACGCATCTTCACTGCAATTAAGATTGCAAAGGAACAGTACAGAGAAACTCCCCAAAAAGAATGTTTTGTCAAGTTTGTTCAACGCCAAAGCAACTGAAATCGTAGCATCATCAGATTTTAAATACGTTGTTATACAACTTTTGGTTTCCTTATCTTATATATTACATATATACAGTGGGATTTAAGAGCTTTCGTCCACAGTTTATTCCTAGGCAACTGTCCACATGCTCTCCGTCAATGTGTACTCTCTTGCTGTGCGAGAACACATCCTCTCATTACAAATGTTTGGATGTCTACTTATTCGTGTGGATCAATTGCTCTGTGGTCATCAACAATAAATCATACATTTATATGAACATTTTATAAATGTTGAAATTTCTCGAGTAATAGAATCGAAAGCTTTGATTCAATGGCATAACACACATATGAAACTTGGTTGTTATTTTGCAGAATGTAGTTTTCGTACTGGAAATTAATGAGTCCAATATTTTAGATAGGTGGAGATATTACTAGTCTATATAATAATGGATAGGACTGAAAATTGGGAACTACACTTGCAAAATATCAAAAAATTATTCATTATACACATGGCGTGGGCCAAATTCGCTATGCCAAGTCCACAAAGTTATACTTGCAATAGATGGAAGATCTTTCTATAAAAATATATCCTAAGGAGTTGAAGACAATGATGTCTTGATAATATTTCACCATTGACCACAGTGATAAATTTTGATTTGGCGTATCTCAAGTTATGGAAATTGAACAGGATCTTATGTGCTATATAAAGAAATCTGGTGGCCTAGATCAAGGAAGGTGTTTGAAATAAAATACCCTTAATATACTTTTGAACTAGATTCGTGCTAATCATCAGTGTTGAGTTGTGTGAAAGTGTTGAGAATGTATGTGGCGTTGACACATAATCATCAAAGTATCACATAGATCTGCGAGTCAGTCACCATTTATGGGTTAGTAAGGATTACAAGTTCTTAAACTGACTTGAGAAACATCAACCTTTTTCCCTGTGCCAAGCAGATGAGCTCATCTTTTTTCCAACAATTTTAGTGGCAGGTATCACTACTAATTTTAATATGGCAAAAGAAACTTGAAAGAAATCAGTGTGAACAATGTCAAAGATGATTTTTGCTGATATCAAACAACATTGAAATCACAACATACATCCGCTGTCCTTTTTGTATAGGACAATTAAAACCAAAACTGTTGAAGTTATCACCCAACAGCTATTCTGCAGGATTATTATTGTGAAAGTCAAACGATAGTTGGATAACCTCCTAAGATAAAAACTCGCACCATGGCCTCTTTCACCTATTGACAGCGTTCCCACAGTAAAAGCTAAGAAGTATATATTAAGAATACTTTTAAAATACAATGTACCGTGTAGAAATAGTGCAGAGACATACATAAGCTACATCATCGACGGTTGATTCTTGTTTCATGATTTTTTGTAGCTCATAAAAGAATATATGTGATGCATATGTTAAGCATTCAACCTCTCGCTACAGGAAAGCGATTGTCTTTTTTTACGGATACAAAACCCATCAACTAAAAAGCCTGAAGGGTGCCGACTTCTAAGCTTAAATAAAATATTTGTGGACCTGATGTAATAGAAAATTTAACGTGTATGACTATTCAGGAGGATTGTTTTGGAAATTCCAGAAATACACGTACAGCAAGATCATCGTCCCACATTAAAGAAATAGGGGTTCATTCGATCCATCTAAACTGTAACCAACAAGTGATGCGGTTCGTCAACATTTCTTTCGAGTATAATTACAAATGCAGGATTGGTATGGAAATCATCTACAAGCTACATATGGGGATGGCGGAATAAATATGATATCCTGGTTCCTAACACATGTGCATTACTTCCTGCACGCGATGATCTACTTAACCTCACAATTTGAAACAACAAGAAAGGTTTCCAAAGAGAATTCCAATAAAAAAACACCTAAACTCCAGTGTTCCTCCATTTTCGGGGATAAAGGGGAATCGACGGAGTATCGTAACTATGGTATCAGACCAACTAGATGATGACATTCAGAAGAGTGACGGCGATGATCAGCTATTTTTGGATTAATAAGTAGTACAGATACTCTGTGTAAATTAAAATATCTCCCTAATATTTGTGGTTTTGTGCGTCAGGAATTCAATTTTAATTGCTGTTTATTTTAGGTAGACGTAGAATACCAAGATGTTCTCATTTGTAATGAAGATTAATAAATTCAATTTTTATCTTGCTCGTGTTTATTATCTATTTACGGGTAGTAAGACGTTGTGCTTATTATTATTATTATTATTATTATTATTATCTATTTTATAGAGAAAATATAAACTGTATCTATAATGTGAATTAACACTCAGAAAGGCGGTGGATTCATGGTTTGGTGTTTATGTTTGACCTTTAATTGTTTTGTGTTAAGCCACTAATAAGTGTCATACTATAAACTCTTACATTATTTAGATTCCAAATTTAAATAAAAGTATATTTTCTTCTAAATCTATTATTTTTATTATCCTTGACGACGCGAGAAATTAAAATTATTCAAGGCCACATATCTCCTATATGTTTAACAAATTTAAAGGGCTTATGGAGGTCAATCCAGATGATACATACAAAATAAACCAACAATAGCCTCAAAATTGGGAAAATTAGCACTTAGACTCTTTGTGCCCAGAGGAAGGTGAAGCTCCATTTGGAAATTTAGAGAACTTTCATCTGTTATAAAGGGCTTCTAGCTGAACAATTTAAACCAAAAATTAGCTTGCAACAAATTTGTTTAGGGCTGTAAATTAAATACCTTCATTTTCTAGATGCTAGTTTATTAACTTGATCTGCAATATTTTGTGTAAAGTTTTAATTTTGTCTATGGAGAACAGGACTTTGGGAAATTTTAGTTGGAAAGGGTATGGATGTGGGGAAGATGCTAGTACTCGAGAGAATATTTCTTCGAAAGATAATCTAGGCATGTTAATGTCTTACTACCAGACATAAAGACTTTTACCCACACAGGCTTTCAGTAAGAAATATTTCACGTACAAGGAACAATTCTATACAGGCAACTTAAACAATAGATATAACATATTTTGTTAATTATAGTAGTTTCTTGAGCTATATCATAGCTTTCCCAATTCGGCATTTTGTGTCTTTCTAAAATTATTATTATCTACTTTTAACTTTAACTTAGAAGACAATCTTTTGTTTAGAATGTTTGCTGATATTATTTAAGATATAATTCATGTATATCAAAGTTTTATATTATAAGGATAAGAGCTAATAAAATTAATATTTATTAATAAGTGTGTCATTATAAATCTGACGTGTCATGACGAACAATAATCAATGATTAACATCATATTTCTAAACAGTCAGCTAGAGCTACTAATACAAGATAAACATATTCTGAAAACTGAAAATGAAATTTGAACACAAGAATAGAACCCGGGATCCTTTCCTTAGTACGCCAATGCTATAACCACTGAGCTGTCCAAGAATAATCCAGGGCCCAGGGTCCATCATAGACTCCATCGTAGACTATTCCTTAAGATATGAGTGAAGAATGACCCTGAGCACGGAACGATTCCTGGATAGCTCAGTGGGTGGATCATTGGCGTACTAACTCAAAGGTCCCGGGTTCGATTTTCAGGTCCAGGTGTTATTTTTTAATGTTCAGACTATATGCCAGTAAATACTCACTAAAACAAATATAATAGGTTTGTCTATTTGATTCTCCTAGAAAACTAGGTAAAAGGATTGTAACCTTTCAGTCTCCTGTTCTTTCTAATGTTTTATTTACGCCGCTGCTATCACACAGTTTATCTTTAAAACGTGCATAGCAGTTAATCAATATTCCACATATGAACACTACTAGTGTTTTTTCATGAATAAGTAAAAGAGGGTGAAAAGGCAATTTATAATAACATTAAATGATTTTACTTGCAAAAACAATTTGAATAAAATAATTTGCTATTACAACCATTCTAGAATAACTTGTTTGCAAGATTTAAACTATAGATTCACAGATAAAGTTAGATATATTTTGAATCCTAATGTCTTAACAAAAGACTGTGGCCAAGGCTAATTTTGTTTTAATTTAATCAGTAGTTGTTTATTTGATACCTTCAAAAAAATAAATCTGTTTTAGATGGTTAATCATCGTTCTAACAACCACTTGTCAACGATGGCTGCCACTGTTATTCACAGGAACCTTAATCAATTTCCCGGTAAGTCCTAATTTATTATATTCAAAGGAACCTGGATCTATTTTAAATGGCTCAAGGCTGCTGCAATTTAACAGATCATAGATTAATTACAGGTGACTTAGTGCTGACCAGTCAACATAAATAAGATAAGTGATTTCCCAAATATTCAGATGAACAATGATAAGTACACGGCAAAGTGTTTGTTTAATATATTTAGAAGAGCAATTATAAATACACAAGTAAATAATGGGCTAAGTCAGAGAGGTTTTAAACTTCAGGTCCTCTAAGAATTATGTGGGTGTCCACAAACCATATAAGGAAGAATACCAACTTAACCGTGCTTAGACGTTTAGTTTCATATTCAATAAGTGTATCATTGATCTTCCAAAATGGCAACATAGTCCGTTTCCAACACTTAACTATGTGATACAATGCTCTCAGCTTTGTGCATATTAAAGTCATTTAGAAACAAACACTTGTGCTTTCCTGTGCTGATCTCGGTAGTGGGGTGGACTACGCAGCCCCAAAGCCAGGTTTCGTCCTTGTGCTCCCCTTGCGATTGTTTGTCACGCTCTTTTACCGAGCACGTATGTGTACCCATTCTGTTTATTCTCACACAATGGCATGTTTGGGCTGCCTGGTTCATATTTAATTTCTGAATATCTCATAGAACAAGATGTGGGTCCTGCCATCGTAGCCACAAATTTTACGTCAACAGAAAGGTTTCAAATGAGTGGACCTTACGTAACCATTTCCTACCACGTTCAACAACCCTGCTTGGTTAGATGGAACATACCTTTCAACAATAATGAGGGAGTTGATTTTACACTATCAGATACTTTACTTGACACATAGCTACGGTGGCTTCATTACATAGGAATTATTTTAAAATATTTCCCCGAGTGGAACACTCTACGAGTTGGTTGTATATCCAGGAGTCTGAATCGATTTCTTTCACTAAACGTTATACGTGGGATTTTACAAATACTTGTTTTAGCACCACGTTTTACCATCTTCTCGGGCTATACGCTTAGGTACTAATCACGCTAATGGTATTAGGGATTAGGAATGTTAGATTTGGAGAAAGTGTAGCCACATTTGCGTAGAGGAAGAGTGGAAAGTCATTTTGAAAAAACGTAGTACACCCGACTGAGATTCGAACCTTAATCTCACTGTCACCGCCAGTATAGTCTACTGGCTATGTTAGTTTTGTCACATTGAGTAAACCATATTATACTGTGCTCGGCTGAAACCTGCCAAAGGCCTTATTCGACTTGGCTCGATATTAACACTAGGGCCTGGATATAATTATCACTCAAATAAAAACCTAATTTCGTTCATCTGACCATGACTCACACTTTTGAAGGAGTGACCTCAATTACCGCCGTCTGGAAATTTACTTAGAAACGTGCTTACATTAAACTATTAATTTATTTTGACGCCAGTTATCATAATGCTCTTGACTCACTTCGTTATTAGACTGACTTCAAATCTCGTGGTTGGTTGAACTCAACACACCTGAACTCGACTCTTGTCGTTGTCATCTTGACTCAACTTTGTTTGGCTGCTGAGTCATATGACCTATTGTCACGCTCCTGGTGGTCGTTCACTTAACTCAAATTACTAAGTTTTGGAGGGACGGATCCCAACACTAGGCCTTTAATTCCCCCTCGTGTGGTAAGGAAGAATACAAAGGAAATTGAAACTTATAATATACTTTTGAGGTTAAGTATTCTGAAGAGGGATGGTAACCCCTGGACTAAGACATTTAGAAAAACCCAGATGGCTACTCAGAGGACTGAACTATCTTATCCAACCATTTAAGAAAAGGAGATCGAAAAGGGAATCATAGACCAAATTATACAATTTCATCCTATTACGAATGGAATCATCTCTCGAGCTATATTTTAATATCAGGATTCATTTCCAAATAAATCAATAAATTATCATTTCAAATGAACCTTGCCAACTTCATAAATATTCAGCGATACTGGGTATGATTCTCAAATTCATTATGGAAATAGCAGTTTATAGAATTCTTGTCATGTCTCAAATTTTTCAAATGATCCTTGGATTATGACATCCAAAGAAGCCATGACAATTTCAAAAGTAAATAATTTACCAACTATTTAAAAAATACTGAATAAAATTCAAGGTTTGATTAAGGCACCATCTATCGAGAGAAAAATGTGAGACACGGAAACTTGTTTTGATCGTAGCCATCTATTATATCCTGAATCTGTTTTAGGTAAAGTGATACACAATCTTTGGTTCATTGTACGAGTAACCAATATTTGTTACCAGGGGAATAATGATCCTTGAAATGTGAAGGAATGTTGATAAATTTTCAACTTTACAAGGAGATTTTACAATTATATAGAGTAATTGGAAACTATTACCAATCTTAAAGAAATATTCATTCTCAGAAAATCTGTTAGGTGCGTTTGAAATTATTCAGAGTATTATTTTTTTCAAATAATAAATTTACCATTTACATATAAAGGGATATTATGTTGAACACCTTATGGACTAGTCATATCCCTTCGTAGATATTGCCAGTATTTTCTCCTCTCATTTCAAATATGATAATGATGATGATGATGATGATGATGATGATTAATGCAAATGTGAATACCCATGCCATGGTAACTATAATTTTATAAATTTAATGGACGAAGTACTTAGAGATGTAAATATAGAGAAGAATTAGATGTAGATAATAGTAAAAATAAATGGTACATCTTTCTATAAACTCGTAAGATTTCTGAACGGAATAATGTACATTGTATCATCACCACTCCACATAAGAACACGAATATAATAATATACAATGATATAGAATCAATGAAAAAAGAGGCGCATCTTTGTCCACCTAAGAGCATTTCAAACAGTTTAATGTTTTAAAGACCTTAATAAAATGATATTTGAACCATTTTCTGACAGCTTGGAAAATGGGATCTGCTTTACATGTTTCAATTTATGAAAATTCTATTACTAGAGATTCATGAAACGTCAAGATTCATCAAAATTTCTGTTTTAAATCTTATATTTTTATTTTTAAAGAATTAATGTCCTCATTTGTATGTTTGGACCAATGAAAAAGATTAATATTGGGTCCACAAGGGTCAACACTTCGTATTAAAATTTCAATTTCCAGCTAAAATTTTAACATTTTATTAGGTGTTGCAAATCTTCAAGTCATCGCATTGATAATTAATTATTCAATTATACATTTTGACAAATAAAAAATGTAAATATTGAATATTGAGTCTAAAATGGAGATAGATCATTGTTGTACAAACATTTATCCTAAGAGGTTTAAGGAAAAATAACAAACTTTTTTTAAATACCTACTTATATTTAATTACTCTATGGCATTGGAGAATTAAGTATTATATGTTTACAACTAAAGCTTACAAAATTGTATTAATATATTTGCAAATATCTCAGAAACTGTTGCTTTTATAAAAATGTATGTCAAATAAATGTTTTTTATTTCTAATAGTCCTACAATTCTGCAATGATAAATTGTTTAGTATCTCAAATAGTTGCGGAGATACGGAAATTAACGCATCTGTAAAGTACCCTAAAAATCATTTTCATGGGAAAATGAAAATAGCCAGTTTATTTATAATCTTAATCAACGCCCAGATACGAGTTTTAATCAAAATCGTTGGAGCCGATTTTGAGAAAACCAATTTTTTCTCTTTTCGCCCCTTATATAACTACTCTTAATTTTAAGTTTTAATAGACACACAGACAGACGGCATTGCAAAGACTATTTTTTAGGGTTCGGGGGGTCATGATACGTTGACATCCATCAAAATTTCAGGTTGGATTTTCTTTTACGGTCGCAATACTTAAACTTGAATGTCCAAAAAGTTAAAAAATATATATAATTGCATATAGATTGAAAGTTATTGATTTTATAAAAATATGTTTCTAATAAAATATTTGTATTAAAAATATATATACATATTTGTAATGCTAATTAATTTCATATCTCAAATAGTTTCGGAGATATTATAAAAAATGTTAATTTACGCATCAGACCGGAGCCCTTAAAGCCATTTTGCCGAAATATTGAGCGTAGCCATTTTGTTTTTAATATTTATTAATGTTTATAAATGAAATTTAATTAAAATCGTTAGAGCCGATTTTGAGAAAATTAACTTTTTCTCTTTTTGCCCTTCAGTAATTTACCCTTAATTTAAGGGGTAGATATCCAATTCCAAATACCCCTCGGGGCAAACCTATGGAAACCCAAGATATCAAGTTTTAGCTCAATCGGTAAAATAGTTTAGGCTCTAATTGGAGGTAAAGACAGACAGACGGAAATTCAAAAACCACTTTTTCGTATTCAGGGAGTCATGAAACGTCAATATTCATCAAAATCTCGAGTTCAATTTTTTTGACGATCACCATACTTTCTCTACCTTTAAGATAGAGAGAAAGTAAAAACAATAGTTACGTCAATCAGTTACTTCTGGACTTCATTTCGAGCAAAATGAGAACACTCATGAACTAGAGTTGTGTATAACAAGGCTACCCTGTCACCAGCTACTAATTACACTAAACACATGTACATCCATTGTTCCCATGGATACAATTATAGATTTTAATGAGTTTATATCAATGGCTACCAAATCAACGGTTACTAATTATTATGAAGTTGTGTATATCAATAGTTTCCGACCAAGAAAAAATAGTTTATATCGAACTGTGTATACCACAAAACATTGACTCGAGTTTGGGCTTGCTCTAATTAATCATGTCATCATCACTCCTCACCACTCCCACAATTGTGTATAATAGAGTTATGGTGGTCTTGTCCCCAGCCCTTTAGTTGAACTACCTATGGATTTCTTTTATCCCATGCTTGACTCGCTTCTGAGCCTGACACTACAGAAACTATCATCTGATTATAACAATATGACGTTATTAAATATTCCCTCCAAAGATATTAAAAGTATACAATAATTTTAAATTCTGGTACCCTTACCATAAATTCTATCCTCCTATATATATATATATATATATATATATATTACTTTTAGTCTTCTCTTCTACGCCTAATTCATCGTATAGCCTACTTTGCAATACATAAGTTATGAGAAAAATACCATAAAAGTAACAGAAAATGTAACTTCAAAATAACTTCAAACGTCCTAGACTACGTGTTTATAGTTAAATAATAAAATAGCTACAGATCCATATAAAATAGAAGGTTTCAAGGTTTACCTCACTTAATTCCTGTCAATTGCTTAATTTTCTTTCTCTCTCAAGCTTATTCTTTCTTTTTATGATATAGGTTCAATTATATATATGCCAAATTGTATTCTGTAAATATGAATAAGAGAGTTAGATAATCCATGAAATAAGGAGAGCGAAGAATTATATTGGAAAGGGAGGGGAATCTCTAATATATATATTAATTTACAGTTTCTCTCAATACTTTTTTTATGGTCTTAGATGTTGTATATTCATGTTTTAAAAGTGAGAATTTTTAGAGCTTTCGAGATTTATTTTAAGGTTTAATGGTTTGTATATTCATGTTTTAAAAGTAAGAATTTTATAATAAGCACATCAAGATTTTTCCTTCTCCCCAAGAAAATTCTCAGTTTTGAAACATGAGTATACAACATTTAAAACCATAGAATAAATCCCGATAGAAAATGTAAAATAATATAAGATTATGTATTTGGGATTTCACCGACTTTTCCAATCTAATTCTTCCCTTCTCTCAAGCCTTGGATTATCTAACTTTCATATTCCTATTTTTAGAATAGCGCTAGTCTGAGTTAAACAATGTTTATGGTCATACATATAATCTAATTTGGGACACATGGAAATTAATTCATTAAGCCAACAATCTTGCGATTGATTTTCTATAACTCTTCACATTGAACAATCTTTGGCACAATTTTGTATATGTTTGTAACTTATTCTGATAACATCGTGTAATGTGCTAATTAGCCGTTAGAACTTACACTCAAATTACCTTATATATGATTAACATAAATAATCCAAAAAATTAATACATTCTAATAATGTATGGCAGATATAAGCTCACGGTGAAATCGTGTTTTTGGAAACGCCCAAACTCCAGGAAAGTGTCCCATCTGACTGTTCAAAACTTCCCGGAGGAAGTTCAATACACGGGCATCCTACACGGTGGCCAGATCTAACAGTAATGACGAGTCGCTTCCCTATGCTGTCATCAGCGGCCGTTTCCTAGCTCTAGTTGTCTTTTTGCTTATTTTTATGAAATTATCACTCCCCCTTCCTTGTTGATGTCCTTTCCCTAATACGTCAGTTCATCTTGTATACAACCGCCACCCCTCGCTTCACATTTTATATTATATTGTAACTATTCGTCAGAGGACATAATAGAATTTAAACCAGGACTAGTTGACTAAATCAGCGGTGAACACGATGTTTGAGGAGTTGGTCTCTCCTCCTCACCAAAGATGAGGTAAAGTCTGCGACCATGAGAATTTATATCTAGTAATTGTTCATAGGGTAATTGTGATATGTTTTACTATGGTTATAAGACATAGTTTTTAATGTCATGGTTTATGCTCTAATTTTCTCTGTCCATAAGACATAGTTTCGAATGTCAGCGTTGCTGATTGTTTTTTCTACGTCCATGAGACATAGTCTTAAATACATGGCAAATAACCAGACGCCCTATACTTTATGGCCAGGTTCGGGTTCCTTAGATCGAAAAGTTGTGGAGCTCACGCTATTTATAGCTTTATTCCATGACCTAGTTTGGATACCAACCTCTAATCTTTCTATTGTTGTACCTTTGTACGGTGATCAACTCGAGGGTACGTTACTTGTCCAGGGTAGTGGCCCACGGGGAATTGTTTATTTGGTCTGGCCCCCTTCAGGTGCCGCTTAAATTAGTTAATGTTTAACTGTTTGCAGTTGTTATATTCTGTATCCAGACCTGTGTTGATATTTAAATATACTATTGAATGACAAGGCAGCACTAATGAGGAATAGACCAGGCATATTATCTTTACAGCCTATATTCCTGGTAGCTTGCCCCTAACTATTTGTAAATTTATGGTTCTTCTTCTAGGAACTTAACCTTTGTATCTCGTAGCTCAACATGGAGTTAATTCATGCTAGCTAGCTCAATTAACTACTAACGTTGTAAATCTTTAAACTAGGACTGTCTAGATTTAAATATTGCTAGCCATAATTCCTTTAGAAGCTTATTAGGTTAAAGTCTAGTAGTCGCACGTCTGGAATGGTGTTATGTATTGTTGCTTAACCATAAATCGATAATTGCTTCCAATTCAAAGTGCCGTTGTGTTGAGGCTGATTCACCATCGTGCTAGAATGTGTGTTTGTTTTAATTTAACGAGTTACACCCTTGCTAATATATACACAACCATACTTGTCATGGTTGCGGGTAAAACCTAGGTGTTTCAGACCTAGCACTGCCAATTGGAGAAATTATGTCTAAGATAACAGATATTATTCCCATAAATAAACAATGGAGCGTTTTGTATAATATAATCTCATCAAACCATTTGTATTACTTTCAACTTGATTAAACTTAGATATAAAGATTTTTTAAACTTGTATATCTCTCTTATGTTTGATCTTTCCTATCCTTCATTAGATATATACTTGCAACTGTATTCGTCACTTCTTCTATCAAATAGGAGAAGCGGCGATACAATCATTCTCTATCTGATTCGTGTATTCATTTCCACATCTCGGTATATATCCTACCATATTAGCTCTTCTTTGCTGTATACATATAAAAATTCTCATTTCTTCATTTGAATATATATTTAACACGCCCATATCTGGTACCATCTCCATCTATGATAATTTCAACATTTTTTTCTGTATCACTAAATTTAATATACCGTACATCTAAACTCTTCCTTTCAACTGCCCCAATAGTTCATGTTTCTCATCCATATCCATAACACCTGGAATAGTAGACATATTATATTTGATACCAATTAAATTATTAATTCGGACAAAAATTTAGCAAAATTATATAACGTGGTCAGTTTGGTCTATTTGAACATAAATATTAGAATATTACATTCTTACTATAGTATTTTTACACTCAAATTTTTTTATTTATCTCAGTTGTTATCTAACCTTACTTAACATAAAATAAGGACATGAGAGTAAATCAGTCCACAGGATAATAATAAATAATTAGTCATAGAGGGATGAGGAAAAGTGTGATATACAACAATACCTGCCCAAAAAGGACCTTGTATAAAACGGAAACCTGTGAAAACAGACAAAATATTTCGGTCCCATTACATGTCTTGTGTAAAACACCCTATATACAACGTAAACCGCCCTAACGCGGAAATGGACGTGTTATAAACGGAATTTTACAACTAGGGATATGTCTGTTCAAGCAGAAAATAACTGTTAGAAATGCTGTGTATTGGGTTTATAGTTTCGCAAGGCAGATTTGTGCCAAAATTGTTGGAAAATGCTTTGCAAAAACAGGTTTTCAAGATCTTGAGGAGGTGACGATGATGAGGACACCCAACCCTTACAAGAGCTTTCTGTCCTGTTGAGAAAAGGACACCTGGACATCGATGCTGAGGCTGTTATTTGTTTCTTTCGACGAGCGTCTTCGCACCCAAGAAGGGGTTGAAAAAGCAGTGGATCTGGTACAGAGTGACCCAGCTGACCAAACAGATAGGGGTGTAAACATTTATGAAAAGAGTGGCAGCGGACAAACTGGAGAGCTTGAAGATCAAGACCTATTCTGAGACTCTGCGTACAGTGAGTGACCTTCAGGAATTTGATGCATTTGAAAACTGTCCGAAGCTGATGCAGGAAGCGACAGAAGAGATCCAGAAGGCTGCTATCAAGAAGACAACAAGACAGCCTTTTTGGGTGGATACGTTGCAGAACTAGGCCGGAATAAAAGGACTTCCGTACGTACATTATTGTATATGGTTATGTAGAAATGTACTAATGGCTTGTTTAATGTTTATAATCCATACTGAATTTTTACTGTACATAGAATTTATGAAGTGTCTACCCTAGTCAATTCTAATTTTATACTATCGTAACATTTGTTTTGTTTATTTTTTGTTGGATCCCACCGAGTTCCTTTTTATACAGGTTTAACTGTCCATATATTGTATATAATTTTTTGGGGGTATTTCATAGTTTTAGAAATTGTGTGCTTAACATGTTAGATTTAAGATTTGCTTCGGGAGAGAAGGAAAAATTCTATATACATAATGTTCCATTGCATAAGGAGTCAGAATTAGGTAGGAAAAATAAAGGAAGACCTAATAAATCAGGAATGGCCCATCTATTAGATCATCAATTTGTTATTGTTCCAGTAATTTAATAATTGGGTTTGAGCGTAGTAGCTCCCTTAGAGAGAGGAAATAAAAATGTATGTATATTTTTAAATAACTATGCTATTTTACTATTGATTAATAAATATTAATTAAAGAGCATTTGGAGCTTGAGGAAATTATCACTAAGAAGTATGCCATTGCTTATTGACGCTTGTTAGCAGCAAATTAGGCTATCTGGTGAATTTGATGTAGATAATAAAAGGCTATGTAGTAGGAAGAGAAGAGTAGAATATAAGAGAATTGTACAAGTACTTTTACTAGAAGACCTCCTTTGATACACCTTCATAGAAATAGGAAATGTTTATACATATTTACAGCCATATATATGGTATTCGTCACCATGAGTTCATCAGTGAGTCATGAGCTGGATGAGTGACACACGTTGGATGTTTGGAAGTGAAGAGGCAAGAGGGGAGCTTGATTAAACCCATATTAATCTCTAAGTTATTTATTTACACTTAATTTGATTACAATTTATATACATAGCTCCAGGGTGGTTAGTAACCATGTAGTTGCCAAGAGATTAGTTGTTAATTTGGTAGCTATGGATGGACGCAACTTCAGTGAAATTAGTAGCCACTGACTTTGTAGCTTTGGAAAAACTGTTGTACATAGTAACAGCCATATTTTTAGAAAGAGGTCCAGAAATAGCTTATTTATGGTACACAAGTAGGGGAGACTGGGGCAAATTGGCTACCTACCATTAGATAAACATATTTTTAAGGTTATATATATATTACCAATATTTTGTAAAGATATCTAACTGCTATCTAAATCTTATATACTTTAACTTATTGAGTAAAAAAGAAGGAACATCCTTCGCTAAATATTTTCAAGGTAGGTAGAGTAATCAATTTACCTCAGTTGAATAGTGAAAATTGGCCAATGTTTGTAAATTGTTTGTTTCCTTTTAGTCGGACGCCAGCTTTGTTGTTTAGTCTCTCGGGATCACTTCCAAACTATTCTTGATGAATCTAGACAAAAGTAACATAATACATGCCTAAACTCTATTGCTGGGAATTAAGTGGCATACTATTTGATTAAAAGTATTACATTGCCTCAACTGTTATTTTTAAAATCACAATATCATGTCATAATGTTTACAAAATAATATCATTTTTCTTATGGTTACAATCTGAGTGTTATGGAAACATATTTGACATAAGTTCACAAAACGGGGATGACCAATATGCCTATGGAGGTCTCTATGGTTGGATCTTACCTACATTTGAGAAAATAAGAGTATACAATCAAACTTGAAACATTAAGTTTGAATATTAAAAAATAAGTTATTATTTAAATGATAAATAGGTCACAAGATATAAATAATTATAGAGAAATACTATAGAAATAATGTATGTAGATACAAGGTGAGTAACAAGAACTAGAAATGTTATTAAAGGTTTTATAAAACAATTGTGAATGTAAGGAGCGTAGAGATAATTTTTTCCACAATCTCTTACTAACTGTTCAAATTACATGCATAGCAACGAGATAAATGTAGGTAAAGTAGAAATTAAACTGCTAAGAGAAATTAAATATAAGAATATGAGTAATGTTTGTATCGGTGGTGAATTACAACCTCATATTCGAGGCATGCGCCCATGAAGGACTAATGAAGAGGGATTCCAGGGAATTCTCCTCCACCAGAAATTTTGAAATTTCATGTTGAAAAATGTGACATTTTATGAATGTTTTGTAGTTAAATTAGGAAAGAAACCACTTCGTAATTGCAGGTCTAGGAGGGGTGAAAACGCCCATAGTAAGGAAACTTCAAAGTTTAATTTAGATCCATATATTTTTATCCATCTAACACAATGCATAGCACAAATATAACTCTCACTAGGCATATCTCACTTTTCTAAATAAAATAAATCTCTACCACTATAAAGTTAAATTACAAATGGTTGGATGAAAAATTAATGTAATTACCTACATCAAAGGAAACGCGATGGACGCCATAATTTCATAATAACTCTAAGCAGGGTGACTGATTATGTTGTTAGCTGGCGACTTTCTTTTTCCTCGGGATTTTAATAACTGGTTTCCTGGTGGTAGCACAGGTTCTTTTTCCCTATTTTTTTATTGAATGATTAATTAGTTTTCTTTTATTTGTTCTAGTTTTACAATCTGGTATAGGCTCTTATATTAGTTAGTCTTCTTCTTGATGTTATCCTTCATCAATAGATTGTCCACTCCAAGTAGTTTATTTCCCCGGTGCCCTTCACCTCTAACACTCCTGATTCAACCCATTTATGGGATTCTCCAGGCCCTATCCAGTGATGGTGAGCATCCCCCTCTCTGCCTCCTGGAGAGGCACCCTACCGGAGATAACGCTCCGTCTACTTCTAACAACCATTTGGATCCTAACCTAAATTAAACTAAACTAAATGTTCTTTAAAACACTTGTTTAATCCTACACTATTATTTTCTTACTTATTGACAGCATTGTCTAGTTTCATTTCTTATCTTTATTTTATCCGATTCTGGCTTATTTCTGCACTCATGGTCGTACACAGGGGATACATAGCATCCGCTTTTCTCAGAAAATTATCTCAGAAAGTCCGATGGATTGGCCCGGCCGTGTTTGATTCCAAACACGCCAAGCCTCTTGTCCAGGGAAATTTCCCTTTATCTTCTGTATCCTGTTCTTGATTTTTACCACCCACATCTCGGCTTGCAGGCTCTTCTGATATTTACACACCAGGCATCACCACATGCCTTTTGCTGCAGGTGGTCATAATCTAATCTCTTATTCTTTTTCATGGAACCAATTCTAATTTATTTTTTACTTCATCCAATTTAAGAGCATATGATATTTCACCTACACTCAAGTCGCTGGTATCTGTCTCGCTATCATCTTCCTGTTCCTCTACTTCAATTTTTTTTCTTCTTACATTCTTTGCCATATACTCTACCCTCTTCAGTTCTGACAACAAATTATTGGTGGAGTCTAGTTATTTCCATCTGTCCGGGTCCCTTAACACGTCCCACACGTGTAGTCATTGAATTTCATTTTGTATAGTCTTCCTATATGTATTTTCAATCCCCAATATAGCACTATGTGCTCAGGTGTAACTTCGTTCCTGAATTCATAGTCCTTGGTATCTACCAGGTTCAACTCGTGTAAATTTGACCTCTACGGTCCATTTCTGGTAACGTAGTGAAGTAGGCCTTTTGAAGGGATGAGATTTTTCATTTCCAACCTTTCCCAAATATTCAGGAAAAACTGGTCCGCTCTTCTACCAGAAGTGATTTCGTCCCATTCTTCTTGCCACTCCTCTTGTAACGTCAAAGTGATTCCATTCACCGTGGCTGTCCCTCTTTTCGTCAGCTGCTCTGCCTTACCAACATAGCCCTTCTTAAGCCTATACATGGCCATTCCTTATTTGCAGGTCCAGTGGGCATATCCTGAGAGCCAAACATAGCGAGTCTATGGACGTGCTAGATATGCCTCAGTTAATCTTAGTAAGTTTGTTCTCTGAAGTCTTCTCAAGAAGTTAACAATTATCTCCTTTTTGAGTCTAAATGCCCAGGCACTTGCATCATATCCCACAATGGAGAGGAAAATAGTCTGAATATTTTTGTTGATGAGGGTCTAAGGCAATTGAAAGCGGCTTCGCCCTATGTTTATAATCCTGTTCATGAACCTCATTGCCTTAGCACACACCATCTCCACGTGCTCTGATAAATTCCTTTTCTCCTCAAGTGTAACCCTCTGGTACCTGTTGGATCAACTTCTCTTGATTTTAAATCCCTCTACTTTGATGATCGGATTCCTTTTAACAATCCCATTAAGGACCATGTATGTAGTATTCACCGGTGCCATCTTAAACTTGACACTACTGCACCAGGTACTCAAGCTTTCAAGCACTTGGTTGCATTTTACTGAGATATTATGTCTTGAGTTTCCATACACAATAATTAACAAGTCGTCGGTAAAGGCAACATCCCCCGTATTCTCAAGGAAAGCTTCCAACTCAGATAGACCTGGCTCCATACCTATGTCCCAGAAGACCGGCCCACATGCAAATACCTGGGTATATCTCTTTGTAATAATCTTTTAAACTTTCCCTTATGGACATCTTAAGGTGGCGTATTTGTTTCTGAAATAGTCCCTCAGGCTCCAATAATAGTTCTTAGGAACGAAGGCTACCATAGATTATTGAATGCTCCCGAGATGTCCACAAAGTTTCCCTCGACGTATTTATACACTTCAAGATTGACCAAGCTCATAGCCCTCGCAATCACATCCTCTGTAGACCTGCCCTTCTGAAAGCCATACTGCCGCTCGTGCAGTCCTACCCGCTCTCTATGTCTCAATATTCTCTAGCAGAGAACTTTCTATTGAAGTTTCCCGTACATATTCAGCAGGCAGATTGGCCGGTATGACTTTAGGAGTTGTGGGTCCTTATCTCCCCTCTTACTTAGCAATATTACCTCAACCTGTTTCCAGATGTTAGGGGTCCTACCTTGAGCAAGGCATTCGTGTACTAGTGACGCTGTTAAGGGAGATATTTCCGCTTTTGTCTGCTGTAGCACTTGAACCATTATTCCGTCTAGACCTGGCTCTTTATTTTTCCTTAAGGAGTGTATGAACCTACTCATCTCTTCCACCGTCACAGGCTTGGAATCCATATTTTGTTCATACTCTACATCCAGCAGTCTTCTCAGTTCTACCTGTTGCAAAGTTTCACTATCCAGTTGTTCATCAGGGGGCAGGGCTTCTATCAGGAGCTCAGCGGTGTCCTGCCAGAAGATCATTATAGTTCCGTTTGCTCTTCTTAACATTGACAGGGGTGATGGTAGTCTTATTTTACCTGACGCTATTTTGTCCTGGATTTCCAACGGTTTTGTTGTTAATTACACTTCGACAAATTCCTCCCAGCTATACTTGCTTCGTATTTAACTTTTAGCTTTCTTGTTCCTACAGATAATCAACAATAAGTTTCTACCTAAATTATCATCATACTTTTAGTATCTTCTTATCGCCTTCCTGGTTTCCCCCAGAGTCTCTGCAGTCGGTCATTCCAGAGTCTGTTCCCTACCTTATTGTACTCCTTCTGAATAGGTATGGCCTCCTGCAGAGCTCACTTCAGATATTTTGCCCTCTGATTTATACTATCACCTCCCTCCAATATCGTTGGCATCTCTACTGCCTCCCTCAGTTTATCCAAGTCCGCGTGACGTAAATCATATTTCCGTCATGTGCGCTTATCCGTCTGACAACTGTAGAGTTTTCTATTCCACATGTCAGGTCATCTGTAAGTTTGGGCACAAGAAGGGAGGGGAGAATGCCTAGCTGTACCTCACCACCCATCAAAGCAATACTATTACTAGGATTGTAAAACATACTTTTTAACTCTCTTATGCCCATAAGCATGTGGCGCATGCTAAGCAAACATGGGGGATCTGCTGCTGATTTGTATGGACAAAAATTTAAGGATAATTCATATCGAGAAAGATTGGAAAACAAAATAAAAGATCTATGATACTCTAAAAAAAATGACTTGATAGTAAAATTAAAGTAAAAATTACTAATCTTCATATTTAGCTATGAATATTGGATAGCTATAAAGCACTAAAAGAAAAATTGTTTTATTTTAAGAATAAATAGCCAGTTTATTTATTTTCTAATTTACTAACATATTTATGTTCATGACAGATTTTTTTAAGTTTAACCCCTCGTTGTATATGAGGGCCAACAACTCTACTTCCACAGCACTCCGCAATGAGCAACTCATGTGCCCGGGTCTATGTCTTGAAGAAAACTCACCCTTTTGTGCCATGGATGGTCTTAATGCAACCAAGACCTTCTTTAATGACTGCCTGATGGAACAGGAGAACTGTAGGAAACGAAAAGGTTGGCTCAACATTCTTTTAGAATTAAACTAATAGTACCAGATTATAATAAGATAGAGGTATTTACAGTAAAAATAGTATGAATATATGAGTTTATAAAGAATGGTGATGTCTCTTAAAGTATATTTTTTCTAGCTTCTTTAGTGAGTTCTGGTTTGCTGTGTATTTAATTTTAATATCGCTATAAATGTACAGTCATGGGAAGATTTTTTGTTTTTGATAAACATGCATTAATGTGATGTGGCTAAGTGTAAGAAAAGAAACTGACAATAACTTCACCCGTATACAGAATGTATTATTATTATTGTTATTATTATTAGTAGTAGTTGTAGTAGTATTAGTATTATTCGTAATAGTATTATTACTATTATTGTCAAACATAATGTGACGTAGATTTATTAGGAATGTATGGACGTGTGATAGCTGTAGAAAGTTTACCTAAATCGTAGTTATAATCTAAAGGCATTTGAAACACTGTCAGGCACACACTAAGGTTACTCAATACTTCATACAAGTGCTCATTTCGTTTCATGAGGTCAATAGGGTGCAATCAACAGACGAGGTAAAATCAGTGTTATTGAATTGTGAAAACACATCAACAACGTGATTCTGTTCGGCAGCGAAATCTGGAAGTTTGTTGAAAATTCGGAAAAGTAACCCATTTACAGCACCTGCATGGGTGAAGCTTTTTCAGTCATGAATGGATGGTATACAGGATAGGCTAGAGATAGGTACAAACTGGTAAAAGAATTTCCTTACAGCAGCTATCTAACATATTAGATGGCTTTATAAGCCAACTGTATTTCACAGGCATAGGTTGGTACCCCTTTCTTTGTTCGCACTTTGTATTACATTCCCCTTTCATTCCAAAACTCGTCGCTATCATGCCCTCACTGTGCCTCTTATGGTTCCTTGTATTTGGTCAGTGCCGAGAGTAACTAGTGTCAGGCCATTCTTGTATTTGGTCAGTGCCGAGAGTAACTAATGTCAGGCCATTCTTGTATTTGGTCAGTGCCGAGAGTAACTAGTGTCTAGCCCTTCTCTTATCCGTTCAGTACTGGGAGTAACCAATGTCTTGCCCTTCTTATATCTGGTCAGTGTCAGGAGTAACCAAACAGTGTCATGCCCTTCCTTTATTTGGTCAGTGCTGGGAGTAACGTGATAGTGTCTTGCTCTTCTAGTATCCAGTCATTGCGGGGATACGTTTTTCTGTTAATTTCCCTCTTCTGCCCTGTTCCCAAAAGTCCCAATTAAAAATTTATATTAATTTAGAGTGATATTTTTACCTGTCTGCCAAATTTAAGTTTTTTTACCAGATCGAGAAGTAGTTGTTTAATATTAGTTTTTGAAATTTAGAGCTCTCTCATCCTCTTTTCTCCAATTTACTCTTAGAAATATCAAACTTTAATATTCATTGAACTATCTGTAGCTATATCTCTACCTGTCTACCAAATTTCAATATTCTACTTCATCTAAATTTCTTTCTTTCAAATTATAGGCCCCTCATTTTCTGGTGTCTATTTGAAAATTTAGAAATTTAAGATTTTTATGCTTATATGGGGCAATCTCACTGACTTACTGCCAATCAAAATTTCTAGTATCCAGCCCCATAGATTGAGGAAATACAGTGTTGAGTGAGCCAGTGAGAAGCAAAACTTTCTGCCTTTCTCCACCCTCTTAAGGGGAAAACCCCACAAATTATTTTAATCCAATTCTAGAAAGGATCCATTATTTTGAATTTAAAAGCTTTAAGTTTCCTGGCATACATCAGTGAATTTTAAAAATATTCAGTCTTCTCCTTTTTTACCCTTTAGAGATCAAATTTCACTAAACTGGTCTTGTATTTTGCCTTAGGTCATAGAGGAACTCTCATGCATAATTTCAAGTTTCCAAGCCCATGGGTTAGGTAGATACGATGATGCGTTGTGAGTGAGTGAGTCGCTAAGTTTATCTTTTTATATTGACGGATTAGCTTAAATGCCCATTATTTGAACTGACTGATGTATTAACTGTTTAAGATCCATCAGATGTCCATATGTTCATAAAATATTCACATTTTTTCCGTTTCAGTAATAAATTTATTTCGTAAACTGCATAGAAGTAATCTCTTAAAAATATGTATAAGTAGTGTTATGTAACAATAAAAAGCAGAGAACAGAAACCCAAGCTACCGTTTTTTAAAATAATGATATTGCAAATTAAATAATAAATAATTAAAATATATTAAATTGACAAAGTAATGCTATGCCTCCATAAAGAACATTTTTTAAACCAGGCCTAAATAGGGGTGGAATAAAACCTCTCGAAATAACACAATGCCACAATAATGGAACAGCTTTGAAATGTAAATTGTTGACATCCTTTGGTGGTAGATGTTGAATGAAGCATAGAGTGAGACGCTAATGGACCTCGGCTTCTCGATAAACAATGTTGGCAGTTTTATCTTCCAGTGTCCATAATACCAAGCTACTAGGAAAAAAGACCCTTGAACACACAACATAAAACTGCCCATGGGAGAAACCGACTTGCCCTACGATTATGAGAGCCAACTTTAGGGACTACAGGTTTTTTACTTGAAGCCTCGTGCCATCGCATAATGTAGGTGGAGTCAAATTTCATAATAGAATTACTGGGGCACCAACTTCAAACGTAAAGGGGTGAATTAGCATTCCCAGATTATTCATTGTGTAATAGAAACTCAACAAGTTAGTATACAGACTCATCAATGTTTAAAACTGTACCTACGGACTTGTAAACAACTTCATCATCTTCCAAACTCCCAAATGACACGTGATTTGGTTTCTTTTGGAGTCAACAAAGCTCTTTTACGGATCCACACGAAAGTTTTCTCTATCAGGTGCCTGACGTTCCAATATATCTCAGCTATGAGACTTAATAAAGTGTAAACTGTTGCATATTGGTCCTTCAGGACATCACACAGTTGATATTGTTTACGTGGCTGTCTCATATCCTTAGCAGTAAGTCATCTAGTTCACCCGCTTTGCAATACCCAGTTCTTGTGTTTGTATAAAGTGAATCTTTTTCCAGTTGTGGCCATAAGTATGAATAATTTAAATCAAATTTACTTCATCAGCACCATTATCCCCCAGGTTGACAGGCAGGGTTTGTTTGAAGCCCGTAGAAAACAGCACCCTAGCTCCTCCCATTTGCCCGGTGTTGTTTTGAAGATCTTTGAGTAATTAAATGAGTTTTTTATGCCAGCTTTGTGCAATATCATGCACACGTTCCATACAAGAAGCTGAATTCTGGAGTACTTTTGCAATGTCACTTTGTTTGGATATTCTGCACACGTGTGTTTACACTCGGCTTAGGTTAAATGGTAATTTGAATGCCGCAAGTGCAGTTTTTCCACTCTCTGATAATGTGGCAGCAATACCAGTTGAAGCTGCACGAATTGCAATATTATTTGTGCTTCTCACCTTGGCCAGCAACATATTCATTAAATATGTCATACTTGTGCCCACCGATGCATCCAAAAAGAAGACTTTGACATAAGTTGACTCTACGCTGTCGACAATTTTACATCTGTTCCTTTTCTTTCATAGTACCTATTTAATTAATTCCAACTACAATTAATAACAAAACGTATACATTATATCTGATCATTCTTAGATACTCCCAGTTCCCTACAACTATTTTGGACCATTTTTCGTCTAACAAACCAGAGTTGTTTAAGGATTGAACTCCCAAGAAGACTATTGCATTATCTAAAAAAAAATCATGGCCCTGTTGTAAATTTCTTCTATCAACCGTGTATATTATTTATGCTAGGAAAATCTTGTTGTACATTTCCCTCTGAAAATGAATCTTCATGTTTTTATTTAAAAGTGCTGAAACCTGGTAATATACTAAAAATAGCCAATAAATATCTTATCTTAACCCGCGAATCAACTATAGTAGCTTCTTCCAAGATAGGTTCCAATAACTTCATCGTCTAGTAAACTGAGTGATTTACATACAGGCTGACTAAAATGTGTATTGTATGACACTACCTATGGTTATGAGAACTGAGAACGAGGTTGGGCCTATAATTTGGTGTAACAACAAACGAGGATGGTGGCACTCGGAATTGTTAGGATGTTCCTTGTAGATTCTGCTGAAAACTTTATCTTTATTCACGCAAGTATGACTTTTAACACGCTTTCCTTGTTTTCTCTGGACAATCTCTTTTCATATGTATTAAGATGGGGCTACCTGATGGAAAAGTGTGTTTTGCAATTTGGTCCATCCTACATACTTTAAAAAAGCAGACGAAAGTGTTAATAGAAGAATAATTTATCTTATACATGATATTATCGGTAGTAAATTATATGCATTGTTCACTCTCCAAGTGAACGGCGAGATGCATTACAGAAGGGAAACTTTCTTGAATTGGAAAACTCAAAATATGCCAGATTTAGCTTCTGAAATGCACGTTTATTTCCCTGTTTGAAAGATATTTACTTCATAGTGTTCTTTTTTAAGAGCTAGCGTGACATACATACACATTTATTTAATTGACTTCTCAAAATGACAGTATTTTACGTTGATTTGATCATTAAATGTGCGGGAATGAGCGGGGTTGTACTGATCTAACCAGTGGTTGTCAATTTACATTGGTTTTTCCCTTTGTTGTGTTAAAACCACCTTCATCTAGGTCTGTATTTGGGCCATCCTCTCCGGCCAGAGTATCACTTAAAAGAGGTATGGGGAGTCGCTTAGAGCAGCTACCTTCTGACATACAGGGGAGATTATATTCATATCACCGCATGGTCCATGACTGATGTTGTTCTTAATTATGTTCTAAAGCTTAGGATCCACTTCAGGATGAAGAATTCCTGCAGAGATAATATCACCTATCTGATCTGGCGTGAGATGGTTTTTCAACCATTTCAATGCCATCTACTTCATTATACCTAGTAAAGGGAAGAGTACAAGACAATAGAAACAGTAAATAAACCAGAGTGAATTAGCATGATTTCAAATAACCATATCATGAGAACAATGCATTGTTTTCAAAAAATTGTAACTCATACAGTCAGGCATATACCAAAGAATTTTACTGTGCTTCTTCTCAAAGGTATCAAATGTTACTTAGAGATATCTATTATTAACTAACAATATTACTGCCACTACAAGATCCAGACATACTTCATAACAATTACCAATGTTGGAGCAAAAATTGTTGAAGTAAGAAAAACTTAATTATTAATAAATTTAATAATAGTAGAAAATAATATATAAGTGTAGTAGAGTATCATAAACATCGGCAATCGTTTGATTGTAATCAAAATGGCCTGCATGTTAACACATCTAACGAACTTTTATACAACAATTCAACTAAATAGTACGAATAGATTAATATAATAAATTACCGGAGAAAAACTACATTTTATAATTATTCCTAACGAGTTAATCGTTATTTTTATAACAGTCTTAGCTCTAAAATGAATATTAGCTCTATAATTATTATTGTAGCACCACACTAAAACAACCAAGTCTTCCACAAAATTATTAAAAGGCATAATACCCTAGCTTTGAACAAAATTTTTTTTTCATTTCTAATGAAATGGTAATCAAATTCCACGTCTCTCAGTTACTACCTGTTAATTACCTAGAGTCCTATTGTTGGCCCTTTAGCAATCGGCTTTCAACTTAATACCAATCCAACCAATGATAAGAAGTTTGTATCTGCAACAATCAGCTCTACGATTGTTTCTCACATCTTTAATACTATTCTGTAACCTGCTGTTTAGTATCACGTGGAATATTTTATTAACATTTCTGCCATATGGGGATGGCCACGTCCCAAGGAGAATTCGTTTGCACGGGAACACACATAACCATATGTTAATTTAAACTGTCTAGGTAAAACATACTCAAAATATTCCCAACAAACATCAACTGCTAATCAGACAGTAGGTAGGAACGCAAATAGACGCAAGCCACCGAGCGGCGAAACATAAGTTACGTTCCATAGGAGAACGGAAGGTTCCCCTAGCAGGAAAAATACAAAAGGATAAGTGGTTGCAAATCAACCACGCTTAAACCAAAAAACCCATTCCGAAATAAAAAATTTAATTAATAAGTCCGAGAATAATAATTTTGAAAGGTTCCCAATAATATAACCGAAAGGGAATTTTGAAGAGTATAATTAAGTCTAAGCTTAATTGCCGCCCTCGCCTAGTAAGCCAGTGATACAATGAGTAACCATGTAAAAGAAACATCACAATCTATAGCCGACACAAATGGGTGACATGCCCACAGAGCGAGGCAAAAAGGGAGGAAAAAAATTGAGTGGAAAAGGAGATAGACAAGCAGTGTTTAGGAAGGATAGTGGTGACTCTAGCAACTCGTAGACACTCCTGGAACCATCCAGGCAGTGGAGACGAAAACTAAACTGGTGGTATTGCCGTCACTCGTTTGTTTCTGGGCGGGGCTTCCTTCACGAGCGGACCATAGGATAGTATCTCCATTTAGCCAGTGAGATTAAGTTTTAGGGAGAGGAGATCGTGGTACATGTGCTCCAGTGATTATGTCCAACAAGGCAGAGGGTGAGTGTTCCCCCATTTGATTGAGCTTGTTGGTCTTCTTTTTGTAACATCGCTACTATATATATATATATATATAATATTTTACTATATATTTCATATATATATGTATTTTATATATGCATGTATAATTATGTCATATAATTATATTAGATATTATTATTTCATTAATTACGTCATCTTACAACCGGTTTAGGTTACATGCAAAGCATCTATAATGGTTTTAAACATGTTCATTAAAGCAATAGCTTTTCTAACCCTAGATTTTTTATTCACACAACGTATTAGGTAGATATTGCCACGAGGAAAACTTTGCAATTAATAAAAGGTGTAGCTTCAGGATAAAAAAATCTCGTGTATTTATCTCTGTTTTAAGATTAGATACATGGAATATATACACTTGGTTTATCTTGAAAGGTAGCAGGCTCACCTTGAATGGTTCAACTACGGTGTAGCCTAGAAGATAGAAATATAGCATGGGCTTAGCTAGGGTAGGAAGTCTTCTGAAGTTTTAAGTGTTGATAGCAAAAGAGTATTTGTGAAATTGTATATTTTAATATTACCCTGCAATCCGATCTTTAGAGATTTATCACCTAAAAGCATTCAATTTCAAAAATGTATGGGGGAAAGACCACTGCAAATAGCTTCTAGAAGCATCTGATTTGGATATAAAAAAAAAAAAGACTATGAGCCCTCTAAATAGATTTTTTAGTATAAAAATTTATTGAGTAAAGCTATTAGATAGTTTCTAGGAAATTTAATTCATGAAAAAATCTGGTCTAGTGCTACTTAAATAACTTTTTGAGGTATCCAATTTTCAAAAAATTGCTGGAAGAGGATTACTCCAACGAGCCTATAGGATAATCCAATTTTTTTTTTAAATGCGGGAGGTCAACTCTAAATTTTTCTTAAATTAGTATAATTTTCAAAAACTCTCCACCTTTGAGGACTACTCCAAATACGTTCTAAGGCACCCAGTTGTTAAACAATAACTTGGAGGGAGAAAAATTCCTAACATAATTAAATCGTGATATTTTACCTTGCCTCATCACACAAATTAGGTTCCACCACAACTTTTTAAATTAATCTTCTTATTTATCAGAAATCTTAACATCTCCCAAAATTGAATTATCCTTACACCCGGCCATGATACTAAGACTGCTACCTTTCAGGGTAAAGGGATTGATTATACATAGAAAACAGAGAAAACCTGTAAAAGAGAATTAGTTGGGTGTGACATGAAAAATCCAGGAGAAGTCTGATAAATTATAAAATTTCATTGAATTTTTTTAAAATGTTTGCATTAATTTGTAAAAAATGAAGTAGTTGGCATTACCAAGTCCAAACTATTAATTTTAGCCACAATTAATATGATTTTTAATGATATTTGTAGCAATGTTTTAATAGAAGTAAATGAAAACTATGAGATTTTGTATGTATAGCTTTTATTACAAAATACTTTTGAAAATAGATTATTTGGTCTGGAAACCTAAAGAAAGTAAAATAATTATTTTAAAGTGTTGGCCTTATCAGCACTGTTTGAAAGAATATAAAATAAATACATTTTATCAACAGAAATCAGCTGGGTTTAAAATTTTAATCATTCGTTACCCTTAATAATATATTTAAAAATGAAAGGACACCAGAAAGCAATACCAATATTTAATCATTAAGCTTAAGCTTCACCATACGAGTAGTATGTAGCCTATCTGTCAAGAGTCTCAGAATAAATTCAAAATGTGATTAAAACCAATGTTTTTAATGGGTTGTTTTGCGTACCACCAATATTTGAGTTGCAATGCGAGCTATCAACAATCGTGTTATTACTTAAGAATTTCGAATGAACGTTCTAACTGTATTTGAGAGATTTTTTTCTCTATTAAATATTATAGGAAGACATTTTTATATGTAAAATTTTCCTCTCTGATGTTTTACGCCCTCCACGTACAGTATCCTTATTGTAAGTTGTGGATAGCCCTGGTATTCTTGTAAGACCCGTGGAAACTACATAAACGTAATAAATATTTATTTGGTAGTGTGCACTAATTTCTAACTACAATCAAAATATCTTCTAGAGGCATCGAATTAAAAAAAAATTGTTAGAGGAAGACCATTTTAAATAGCATGTAGGCAAAGGCAATACATTCTCAAAGGAATTCCTGTTAAGGAACAATTTAAGTAGTTTTTAGAAAATTCCAAATTTAAAATAAATATTCTGGGTGAGAACCACTCCAAATAACTTCTAAGGGCATCCAGGTTTCGGAAAATTTCAAGAGGAGGGCTTCCGATTCCCCTTTTGACTTGGGAGTCAGGACTTTTAAAACACCCTTTTTTGCTAGTTACCCTTATTACACAAATGTCACTTAATAGTATTACTACCTATAAAATAAAAATATAGACGAAGTATACCAATGATTTGTAATTGTTGACCGAAAAATATTACACTGTCCTTACCCACATAAGTTCCTACTATGTAGTTACTATACATAATGACAAGGAAAGACATACAAAAAAATGATATCTGTGAAAAATAAAACTCCTTCACAGAAGCTTCAAAAGTCATTCATGATCTAAAAGTTTAACCGGTCAGGACCTCCAGCCCCCTATCAGTTGAACCCACACCAATTTCAAATATCTTCCGGAGCCAATTCCTTGCCCACGGGCGCACGTTCGTCCATCGGACCTTTTGGGAGCACCCACTTAACTATTCATACTGAAATTGAGTTTCCTTTGATAATAAAAAATAGACAAAAATGTATTGACACATTTTCCAAACATATCAAGAATTGAAAGAAACTGTTGTTATAGTAAAATATTATGTGGTGAGCATATAGAAAAGATTGGCAATGTATTTAATCAAAGATAAATGCACAATTTTGTGAAATTGTGCCAATTAAATATTTTAGGAAAATCCATTTAATATCATGAAAAACAGTATAATTGCCTAAATATATTAATAAAATGTATTAAACGAATATTGATGATTTGGTATAAGATATCTTGGAACTATAAAACAAATTAGCAATCAAGGCTTGCCACACAGACAACAAATATTAAAAACTATTAGACAACACAAAATTCCCTTTAATGATTATCTTTGCGATTAAAATTGAATAAAATTTGGGATCATCTCATCTGTGAAAATGTGAATACCTCAAAGTGAAAATTGTGAAAACGAAATATAGATCTTGGCGTTCAGATATTAATTTCAGGGGACTATTTAATAATTTAAGTCAAATTATGGTTCATATCAGTGGTTCTTAAACTTTTTTAGATTTTAAGCCTTGACCATGACTAAAAGTTTAATGTAATCCCAACATAAAACAAAATTCCAATTTTACAGGTTCAAAAAAATTATTACCATATGGTATATTATTTAGATCTATTTAATATATTGGGAAAAAATATCTGTAATCAAACTATTTCAAATGTGACAAAACTATTTAAAATAATCCTACGGTTATATCCTTAACATTATTTCTTATTGAGAATCGTAATAATAAGTTTTAAAAAAACTTAATTTTACCGTAAATATCTGTAGAAAATTTTTATGCATTTTCTTCACAAATTGTTTTAAAATAAAGAAAAAAGGCAACCTGAACACAATGTTTTCAATTCAACATTTTTAATTGTGTTTCTGAATCTGATATATTATTAATCCCAAAGTATTTCAGGGAGAGAGGTGTGGCTGCAGGGGTTGGCACAACCTTTTGGTTGTCCAGTTGAATTTTTTGAGTGGAGGTCTTGCTCGCTAGTGCGGTACCTATTTTTTAGATACACCATGAATGTAAAACCACTCTCACAGAAATATGTAAACATGATGGCATGGTCAGGGATATGAGTAAACTTTTTCATTCTTTGCCACCGAAAATCTGCCAAAGATCTGCCAAATAAGCTTTCTTGAAATTGGTTTTAAGGTTTTCATCACAGGATAATTCAATAATTTCTTTCGTTGAAAAGAGATTTGTTAGATTGGAGACTTCCATTGTAGAAAAAGGGTCTTGCATCCAGAACTGACAAACAAAATTCTCAGGAAAATATTGGCCAAACTCTTCAATCAATCCCAGACAATCTCTTATGTCGTTGACAACAGAATCATAAAGCTCAAGTCACTTTCTTCTACGAAATTTTCTATAGACGGAAAGAATTACAGATGCCTTTTCACAAATTATTTTGTTGCTAATTGAAGTTTCTTTTCAAAAGCTTTTATTTTATCATGAACCATGAGGGGTGTTGTGTATTTACCCTGCAGACCTTTTATTCAGCTCATTCAGCCACTGAAATAAGTCAGCCATGAAAGCTAGCCTGCATAACCACTGTTCATTTGTAAATGTCACTAAACTCAAACTTGCTGTCAGAGTGGAAACCTTTAACTTCTTGTCTCACTTTATATAAACGGGCAAGATAATTTTGTTTGGAAAGCTACCTTAACACGCATTATATATTTGAGTAATATTGTCATGAATAGGCCGATTTATAATATATAGACACACATAAATTGGAACTAATTAATATACAAACACCACTGCTATATACCTCTACAACTGCGTTGCGAGTTTGATTAATATCATTTAGAGAGAAATAGTATGTCCCCAAGTCGGAACTTATCAGGAAATATGCTCAAATTACTCCAAATCTAAGCAAGATAACTTCTAACCTAGATAGTGTCGAGAAGATGGTTTAAAATGCTCAGAACTCGTTCTCCAGCCGAGGGCAAATAGGGGGGAAAGATAAGTGGAAATAACCAGATAATGGTAAAAACCTACAATGAAATTAGGGTTTTCCATAAGTCCCTTGTCAGTTTGCCAACTATCCTTTGAGAATTGCTCACGTAGTCCATGAAAGGTGGCCACATACCCCAGTTTGATAACCACTGGTCCAGACTTTTAAAAAAATATTGGTGAAATGTAGTTCCAGCCCTTACATTAAAAATCACATGTTAATATAATTTTTCTGAATATTTCTTAGTAGATTATGTGTAAGATAGTGTGACTTAATGTATTGCTAAAATGAATTAATTATATTAACTCCCCTATATGTGAAACAACATATATATATATGTATACACATCAGCCGAGGAAAATTTTCAAAATTTCAGCTGTGGCCTTGGTAACATAAAGGCTGGTGACCACTGCTCCATTTTATATAAATCCGTACAAATTGTCAGAAACAAGAAAACTAAGTCCTTCACGCTTACAATTTGCTTGAGCTCACTCTAACACGCATTATAAACATAATATTTTCATTGAAATTAAAATTGTCTACCGAATGTTTTGTTCCGATTATATGCTCAATATCTTCAGGACATATTTTTCCTGTGGTGAACTTAAGTGTGAGAGGATCTGTCACCTGATAATGATGATGATAATACTAATAATAATAATAATAATAATAATAATAATAAAATTGAGTGCAAATTTCTGAGTGAGGAAAAAGAGCGAGAAAACCCAGGTTTTTACAAAGTACTTCTCCAGTGTGCCATCTCCTAAGAGTCCCAGTGCCCAGACTGATTGGTAGTATGTGTTATTTACGTCCTTCACTGTACGTATGTTTTCAAATGAAGTTGGAGATTTAACGACATTTAACCGCTTTCTCAAATAATAACACAATGTGCTATTCAGATGTACAGTACTGTACATACTTGATTGAGGGAATCCCCCTTCATTTCTCCATGAAACCACTGCATTGTAAGTGTTTAAGCAAAGATATATTCAACTCACAGTTTGAAGATGATTGATAATGGAATGCTACATAGGGGGTTAGTGACAATACTTGTTACCCGCTTTGGTGAACTAGGCACTACTCTGATACTCTCGAGAAAGAATTGTTGCCGATGATGTGGAGATCGGGATTTGATCATGGTCGGGTGCACTGAGGGTGGTTTTGCCTAAATGTTTTCCCACTCTCTCTCCACAAAAATGCAAGTGCACTTCCTCTAAATTCAACATTCCTAATCTCTAACACATTAGAGTAATAAATATATAGGCGTATAACCCTAGTGGGTAGCAAGACGGCGCAAACAGAGAATTACAATAAATTGTTGTAAAATATACACATTGTCTATTTTCAAGATGGACAGTTAAATGCACAACACCTTGTTCCCCCTCATTGGTCAAGTTAACATTAGGGGTCTAAGTGTATCTCTATCACTGCTATGTTTGTTTACTAACATACTTATTGTATTTGATGAGACGGCAAAGCTCCATATTAATTTGGGAAACGAAAACTTTTATGGGACCACCCAACGCTTTCTTAACTCCAACGCTCAAGAACGGTGGAAATTCCTCCATTTTCAGGATGCAATTTATGTTATATGGAATATCTGTAATGCCGGTCGACGTAGTTCTTTAAAGACTTTGGGTGAAGTATACTGCGTGCACAGAGACGATCGGTTCTAAGCTCCATGTGGGGTATGTACCATTTGTTTGATTAGACTTGCATGCAATTATGGGTCGATATTTGCATCCAGAATCTTTGAACTTATCACCGAATATAAATTGTCGGGCCATACCTCTCTTTTACCACCAAAGACTACATAAAACAATTGTATTGTCCATAACATCACTGCTCAGCTACTTGAAGACATATCTAATTTTTATATAGACTTTCTAAAACAATTAAAAATAATATAAAAATACCACATTCCTGAATCTGTTCAGTAGTTTTATAGCTATAAGCGAACACATTGGTACATAAACTATTCTTTATAAGGATCTGTGAATTCAAAACAGCCCACTTACTTAAATATGACTTCTCTTTGGATTTATTAATTAAATGTATTTTGTAACCATACTCTGGATGTATACAGAAATATAATTAATTCAACCTTCAATAGGAGAATTCTTAAGTGATCACGTGGTTTAGGATATTATCTTTAAAATACATCACTTTTATTTGATATATTTTGTTTGATTAATAGCTTAAGGCTCCTGGTAAAAATCTATATAATATAAAAAAATTGCATCTCAATCAGTTAAGTAATTTCATAAATCTTATGCATCCCCAACACACATACAGACTGGCACTTTATTTTGTAAGTATTAGATGTATGTACAGAGTAATATTATATTACATACATATATATTAAATTATTAAAAATACTCCTCCTTCAGCTCCCAGAATTTTCTTATTTCCTTCAAGTAATTTAATATTTGAATCCTTGTTCTTTCTACCCTCCTCTTTCCCTCAATATTTCCTTCTATGACGTCATGCAGCAGACAGATCCTCCTAAGGATGTGTCCTATCCAGTTTGTTTTGTTCCAAAGAATAATATGCAAAATTATTATATTCTCACCCACTCTTCATTTGTCACCCTGTCTGTCCACCTGATCTTCACAAGTTTTCTCCAGCACCACATTTCAAAGCTTTAAAAGTATTGTTTTCCATCTTACTAAGATTCCAAGTTTCTGCTCCTTACAGTTCAGTGCTCCAAATATTCAGTTTCCTTCTCAGTTCCAAACTCAACTTACTGGTTAACAATATTTCCTTCTTGTTGAAATATTCCTTGGCCATAGAGACAGACCCTCGACGTTATTTGCTTGGTGTAGTAGGCATCCTTTGTTAGCAGAACTCCCAGGTACTATAACTGTTTTACGCCCTTCAACTTCTATTTTCCATGTTTAGTTTTCAGTGAATCTTTATTTATTTTTAAATCCTATTAACTTTTGACTTCTCAATGTTAACCTCCATGCTATATATTATCTCTGTCTCCCACAGCTGGTCCATCATTTCCTGCAAATCTTCTTAATCTGTGACAAAAAATGCTAGATCATCTCCGTATTTTATTGTGTTGATAATGCTTCCTCCTATCCTGAAATTAGCACGTCCCTCTAAGAATTCCCTGACCAGCCATTCTCCATACAAGTTGAACAAACTGGGTGACAACAGCATCCCTGCCTCACTCCTCTTCTGATCTCTGTGCTGTCGGTCTCTCCGCCATTCAGCCTCACCCTCACTCGCTGTCCCATGTAGAGGTTTACAATCAGCCTTCTGTCTCCCTAGGTGATGCCGATATTCTTGAGTATTTCAATCAGTTTCTGTCCTTCCAGTTGGTGCCGATAAGCTTGAGTATTTCCATCAGTTTCTTCCTCTTCACTACAGTACCGGTTATATTTATATATATCAATTAATGTAAGAATCTTTTCACTATTGTGTATTGTTGTTTTATTTCAGTTATAGAACTTTATGAGAAGTTGCGAAACGGACCTTGCACGAATAACAGTAACCTCTTCATGAATTCAAGAGCTATAGGTAGAAATGCTGCAGTTGAATCTACGAATTTGAAGAAAGACATTTTTGGAAATATATAGATGTGTTAAATACCTGTGAATATCCTCATATGTCTTAGTAGACACATAATATAGCACCATAATATAATTGAACCAAATAACATGTAAAGATACCTAAAATAATTAACTTAAATTATATATTTTTATGAAGGCACTGATTCAATAATTTTAAATTAATTATCGGCTCAATTTCTTAGTAAGCCAAAGAGCCCATACACAGTATAAAACTAAAATATGAAAATACTTTTATCAAGAACTAGCAGAAATACCTGGCATTAACCTCGGTAATAACGTAATGGATTGTAGGGCTACCCCTGGCTAATGTATTTGCTTCAAATAGGCACAAAAAAAATATTTTCTGACACAGATTTTAATTAATTAAAGAAATTATATTTAACATTTCAAAATTCCAGCTTCTAGGGGCACATATTCATGCACAGGGACTACTAATTTTAGAATGTCAGTTCTCTGCATGTGGTAGATATTGCGCCACGCTAACGAAAGACATAAAAAACTCTTCAATTTACTAACATAAAGGAAGATAGAAGATGTAAATAAAAAAAGTTTTATTTTATAATTATAATAATTGTGTCGCATGTTAGTATTTTAAGGACTCATTATTTTGTATAAAATAAATGTATATAATTTAAAGTAAATATCACTTGTTCATATAAATTAACACTTGACTGAAGCTTATTCTTGCTATATATTACTTAGACCCCATGAGTAGTGGTTGAAATGAGAGTTTCAGCGCACTTTCTCCCATAAGGTTAACATTGATACACATCACTGAATGATGTGGATAACTTTCTCCCGGAGGTGGATCACTTTCTACCGGGGCAACCCTCGAGTCAAAACACTTTTCACCCTCTCCCCTACCAACCTCTCCCCTACCAACCTCTCCCCTAAAACCCCCTACCCCACCACCCCCCCGCACTACAACCTCTTCCCCTACCACCTCCCTCCCCCCTTCTCATCTCATTCCGGCGTATTTCCCACATAGGTAATCACTTCGAAAACAGATTATAGTTTTCTCACAAAAGCCGATTTTGTTATGAAGAGCCCAAACAAAAGGTTTTATAACACACTCCTCCCAGCCGCGAACCCTAACATCTCCCACCGCTTCTCCCTTACTACCCCCCGGTTCTTAACATGGTTTAAGGTGTTACTCTTCTACCTCTGCGATGATCACACGGTGTAAGGCATCCTAGTACAGGTATCGGTTTAGTTAACGTATTGCCATAGCCTCACAGTCCTGTTTTCAAAGACTAGCACCGGATGTTAGTCACACTAACATATTATAATAATTTCAATGATCAAATAAGTAATTGACATTGAGTCTTACTATTTCCTTCGGATTATACGTTAAATAATCTATACTTAATATTTTATGTCGAAAACAGTTTATATTATTCCTTCTTATTCCTGTGTATTAACCTTAATATCCAAAACGATCACATTGCTCCTTCCCATAGAGTCAGTGAGTTACATTCTCCCACATAAGAAAAGCGTTGACCAGTGGCGTATCGGGAAATATTATTTTGGGGAGGGGAAGGTAAAACAGATATTTCTAAAATAGTTACATTATTAATTGGATAACACTTTTATAAACCATTACATTTTATTATAATACAACAACATATTGGGTGTTACTCGTTTAGCCGTTTATTAAAACGTTTCCCAGGAGGCACTGCGAGGAAGCGAGTAACGTCACCTCCCACCTATAACTAATTTTAACTAAACTATATAATTTTGATAAAGCCGAGCTGTTTCACCTGATGAAATCAGGCTATGATACTCACAAGCACTCAAACTTTGTACATAATAAAAATATTTATTACAAAGATTAATACACAAAGTTCCTTTTCAATATACTTAAGTACAAAACATTAAGGGTAGATTTATTTTTTATGTCTCCATTGGTGAACACAAATGTCTTATTTTGCAGTGACCGTATGCAAGAGTATCGCATCCATTATCTAAAATATAGCGTTTGTCATCTCCTGGTGAAAGTGCAAGTTTATTCAAAGAGATACTGTACAATTGATGTTTCTCACTTCTTATCATAGACATATTGGCATATTGTAAAATCCCCTGCTTTAAACATTTTTTATAATGAGAATATTTCATTTTCTTTTTGAGAGTTGTTTTTGATACACCATAACCTACTTTTTTCTCAAGACTCTTCTTTTGAATGGAGTAAAGTTCCGGTCGAAGTCCCACAAACTCTAGAATACACTCTCCATTCATCTCATCCTTCATTTTACCCAGAGATTTTGTTGTTGCATACACTGTGCAAAAAATGTGTTTCTGGATAATCTAAAGTGTCGAATCGGTCTATATTATCAAACATATCCACATACACATTTTCTGTTTTCAGTTCGTAGCAGAGGGAGTTTGTTTCTGTGAATAAGAACTTTGCATTTTGTCCATATTTCCTCTTAATATAATTATAATGAAAGTTATACATCATAACCTTGCTTATATCTAAGATTGCAAAGCCTTCATAAATAGTGCTTATTCAAAAGTAGGCTTATTTTTCTCATGTGAACACCAACTAACTCTTCCGTGAAGATTGTATAAGCAATAAATGCTGGTGAAGCAATACGCTTTTTCAGACTTTTTTCATTATTTAGTAATTGAACATTTACACGATGTCTTTGATTCTCCATAGACTTCCCGAATACTGCATTGTTCATGAGTTTGAAAAAGTAATTTTCAAATCCATTTAATTCGTTTTTTCGTCGGGATGTATTAAAATCAATATAGGCCTATGGCTTCAACCAAGCGCTCTGATTGAAAGTTAGGACTCGGTGTATCTTTTGAAGCTTCATACCCAAGGAAATATACAGTTTTAAATTACGGTAGTGTACCACATAATTTTGTTTACTGTTTAGGTGAGGCACAAGCTTTTCTGTTTTCCCGCTGGTGAGGGTGTTTAGCTTGGATTGCATATACTTAGAGAATGGGGATAACATCTCAGGAGTAACTATAACTTTTTCAGGAGCAAGTGGGTAGTCACTGTGCTCGTCATGAATTTCTTCCGTGTACTCTAGATCCACTTCTAATATATAGCCCACAGTGGTATCATCAACAACAGAAATTATGTTGAGATCTGTTATTTCAGTCTTGTTCAACCACCTCAAATTACTCTGAGGGAGGCAATCAGACATAACAGCCCTGTATAGATTATTACAATCCCAGTAAGTGATATACTTCACTTTCTACTTCACTTGGGAGGGGGGGTGGTAGGGGAAGAGGTTATAGTGGAGGGGGTGGTAGTGGAGGGTGTTTTAGGGGAGAGGGTGAAAAGTGGTTTGACTCGAGGGTTGCCCCGGGAGAAAGTGATCCACCTTCGGGAGAAAGTGATCCACCTTCGGGAGAAAGTAATCCACATCATTCAGAGATGTGTATCAATGTTAACCTTATGGGAGAAAGTGCGCTGAAACTCTCATTTTAACCACTACTCCCATGTTTACCCTAAAAATAAAGACAATTTGGCTGTTCCCCGTCTGCTTTTAAAAATGAGTCAGCATTCGTCTTTGATTTTCAAGGATAGCTCCAAAAATAATGCCGACACCCGGGACTGATTCTGTCTCTTATTTCCCCACCAATTTTTAAATTCACTATTATAATACGAAGTGTATATAGATCAAATAAAAATGTTTTAACTAAGTAAGTTGATAAGTTAAAACTCTAGTAACGAATCATTTTTTAGTCTAAAACTGTACGTAGGCAAGCGCCCGACCTGCATGTGCCAAATATTACTCTAGTTTTTATTAGCTATCATGTTCTATTTACACTTATAATCTATTTTTACTATCTAATAATTATCAAAACATTAACATAATAGGTTTTTTTTAACCACCCTCCCTGGTTTCAATCAAAGATTTTAGAATGACTGTATCAAAAAATTACCATAAAAAAGTACTCAATTTAATTTAACATGATTACCAAAAAAAAATTTGCAATCGATTAACGAAAAATTATATTAATGATTCTTTACGACACTTATATATTATATTTACTCTAAGACTACCTCAATATTTAATTACTGTTTTTGACTTCTTACTTATTTATTGTCACTCACACACTGATATTTGCTATGGAGTGTGTCAGAATCTGGTAAGGACAGTATCACTTTTAGACAATAATGAATATCTCTAGGTGGCAATTAATATCATCAAGGAGAGTCTAACTAACATTCATTGGTAAATGTGTGACAGTGTAAGTTGCAATTTCTGAGGACAACTTGGTGTTCTCTAGATCTAGCTAAACCACTCTGTTTTCTTTCCTCTTTCTCTTGTCTTTTAAACTTCCCTCTAGTGTGTATAAAGGAGACTACAATTGGCTTACATAACCTAACCGAAGATTAACACTAATTATAACTAAACTATAAAATATATTAAATAAAATTGTGTCGAATTGCTCTGTAACATTTTAAGAAATTATTATTATCAAAGGTTACACCATTTTACCATATGAAAGGCCCCTAAAATTACAAATTGGGAAAAAGACAGTGCTAAGATCATTGATATACTCTGCACCTATTTTCATATTTTATTTGTGATGAGCTAGAAGTCCAGCTCAGCTAAGGATATTTAGTGTTTTTATGTCAATGGAAATTTTCTTACAAATATAAGACCATAGAGATGTTTTTGAAATAATTAATAACCAGAATAAGTATCAATGTTTCCCATCAAACTAATTACATATCTACAGTTGAAGTTCACTGGTAATCATATAATAGCAGTATATTGAGTGTTTAAAAATAGTCTCTCTCTATTATATTGTAACAGAGAGTACAGACTTGAACTTTTAGACCTTGGGCAAGTCCATAATAAATAAATTCCTCTCAAGCACTTGTATGAACATAGCAGTTTAACAGACAGCGCAATGATCTCTATCAGTCCTCGCAGTTCGTGTTCATCTCTTGACCAGATATTAATAGCGTCCTAGTTTATCAACGTGACCTAGGGCTCAATAGGCGCTTCGTCAGAGCAGATGGATCAAGACTTGGGACGGACATAATCGCTCGCCATGAAGCTCTGGATGGCCCTAGTTGTGGGTAAGTACCTCTTTGTTATGATGTGGCTGTGACCTAGCTAACAAGGGCTGTGCTTAACTCACCCTTAAGCTCGTGTGTGTGTGTGTGTGTGTTTGAGGACTAGGTGGAGAGGTGATGCACTCTAAAACTCACTTTAAGGGGGACAAGCTATAGGCTAGAACTGGAGGGACAAAAAATATATAATAATATTTAAACGTTTCTAGAAACCTTTTAAGGAATAATTTTGGAATATATTAGGGCAACAATTTATATAAAGAACTTTTTTTTAGATTACATATATACACTACATTTGAGTTTATAGATAAACCCAAACATATCTTGTTAAAATAAATGGTATGGAGCTCCGCACAGAATTTCTCACTCCATTGTTTTAAAATGAAGATAATTAATCAAAACTTGTAGTATAATATACACTAGCGAACCCGAGAACAAATTGCTCTATAAATACGTAAAACATTTTTAGACACAAGGTTTTTTAATTTTATAATTCTATTTTTAAAAATCAACTTCTTAATATGTATATTTGGATCAATAAAATATCGATATTGTGTCTCCAAGGGTCAACACTTCGTATTGAAATTTTAAATTCCGGTTAAAATGGTCGGCATTTTATTAAGGGATGCACATATTATGGTTATTTCATTGTTAATAGATATATCTTTTATAAATTTTTACCCAAAAAAGAGGTAATTATTGACCATTAACTCTAAAATGAGAGAGATAGATCATTACTGCACCAGGGGTAGATCCAGGAGGGGGCGTAAAGGCACACACCCCCCTTCAAGAAATTAAACCAATTAAATCAATGTTAAAGTTATAACTAGCTTTATTCTCACGTAATACTATCTCAATAACAGGATTTCATTTTTATTTTCTCGCTATCTTACAGGTAGAGAAAGTATTGTGATCTTCAAAAATATCGAACTCAAGACTTTGATCAATCTCGACGTTACATCACCCCCCGAGTCAGAAAAAGTTGTTTTTGAATTTCTGTTTGTCTGTACCTCCAACTAGATCCAAAACTATTTTATCGATCAGGCTAAAACTTGCTATCTGAGGTTTGAATAGGGTTACCGCTAGAAGTATTTGGAATTGGATATCTAACTTTGAAATTAAGGGTAGTTTACAGAAGCGAAAAAAAGAGAAAAAGTAGATTTTCTCAAATTCGGCTTTAACGATTTTTATTAAATTTCATTTCAAAACATTTATAAATTTTCCAAACAAAATGGTTACCCTCAATATTTCGGCAAAATGATTTTAAGGCATCTGGTCTGATGCGTTAATTCTCATTTGTTATATCTTCGATGCTATTTGAGAAATACAAGTATTTATCGTTGGCAATATGATGATATATTTATAATACAAATATTTTATTCGAAACATATTTTTATAAAACCAATAACTTTCAAGCTATAAGCCGATATATATATATATATATATATATATATATATATAAACTTTTTGAAAACTAAAGGTAAGGTATTGCAACCTTAAATATAATCTAGCCCGAAACTTTTAATGACCCCTCCCACCCCCCAACCCTAAAATGGGTATTTGCAATTCCATCTGTCTGTGTGTCTTTTAACCCCAAAATTAAGAGTAGTTTAGTAAAGAATGAAAAGAGAACAAATCGATTTTCTTAAAATCAGCTCTAACAACTTTGATTAAAATTCGTATATAGGCGTTGACTAATGTTTATAAATAAATTGGCTACTTTAATTTTCCAGTGAAAATTACTTTTATGGTACTTCACATAAGTGGAAATTTCCGTATCTCCGCAACTACTCGTATTTGAGATACTAAATACTTTATCATTGTAAAATTGTAGTACTATTAAAATAAAATAAAACTTTTATATGAAATATATTTTTATAAAACCAACAGTTTTTGAATTATTGACAAATATAGGGGTCTATTGATACAATTTTGTGAGTTTTAGTTGTAAGGAGATACTAATTAATCCTTAACGTAATAATTATTTAATGACATAGAATAATAAATGAGTAAGTCTCGCCAAATGTGTATTTTATCTTTGTTTCAATCTCTTAGGAAAAATGTTTGTACAACAATGATCTATCTCTATCATTTTAGATTTAATAGTCATATAGTTATATGTAATTGGTCAAAATTTATAAATGAGGAATTTAATAGCAATGCAATAACCACAAGATTCGCAACCCTGAATAAAATGTCGACAATTTTAAACCGGAAGTCGACATTTCAATACGAAGTGTTGACTCTTGCGGACCCAATATCAATATTTTTACTTGATCGTTACCTGACAGGTAGAGCAAGTATTGTGATCGTCAAAAGAATTGAACTCGAGAATCTGATGGATGCCGTCTGTCTGTCTGTCTGTCTGTCAGGCTGCACTTTGGGCTCGAACCTAAACTATTTTACCGATTGGGCTAAAACTTGGTATGTAACGTTTTCAAGGGTTTACCCCGAGAAAATTTTGGAATTGTATATCCATATACATATCTGCTTATAGCTCGAAAGTTATTTGTTTTATAAAAATATGTTTTCAATAAAATATTTGTATTATAAATAGATCAACATATTTTCAGTAATAAGTAATTTTATATCACAAATAGCATAGGAGATATAACAAATGATAATTTACGCATCAGACCAGAGCCCTTAAAGTCATTTTACCGAAATATTGAAAGTAGCCATTTTGTTTGGAACATTCATAAATGTTTTGAAATAAAATTTAATCAAAATCATTAGAGCCGAATTTGATAAAATCGACTTTTTCTCTTTTTTTCCTACAGTAAACTACCACTAATTTTAGGGTTAAATATTCAATTCCAAAAACGCCTTGAGGAAACCCTATGACAACACTAGATATCAAGTTTTAGCCTGATTGGTAGAATAGTTCACCCTCTACTCCGAGGTACAGACAAACGACAATTCAAAAATCACTTTTTCGGATTCGGGGGTCATAAAACGTCAAAATTCATCAAAATCTCGATTTCAATTTCTTTGACGATCACAATACTTTCTCTACCTGTAAGATAGCTAGTGATTAAAAATAAGCTGTAATTTGATCTCTACAAATAATGTGATAGCCTAGAATCTAAGCTTTATAAATCAGATAATAGTTTTCAAACACATAAAGTAATATTTAAACTTAGCAAAATCATGGTTTGCTTTATTCAATAATTATTGTAGAAGTTAATAGTGGTTTTAAAGATATACCACTTCATCCTATGCTTCATGCTATGGTGGATAGCTCTAGAAATATATGCTTTAATGTGATCTGGGCCTTGTTTTTAAACTGTAAAGTTAAAAAAAGCAATAAATAAGAACCAACCCCACCTCTATCGTACTCACATTGTCAACCATTGGCTCAAAATCTCAACCCCTCCCCCTGAACTGCCAGTGAATAACTTGGTTTCTGAACCAGGAGATATTTAGTGCTTACAATGTTTCGGAACTTGAATCTTTTCAAGAAAGTAGTGAGTGATAATGGCCCATGCTTTAGGTCGAAATCATTCAAGGATATGTGTTTAGGATGGGGCATTAAACACATCACCACGAGTCCTAATTATCCATCCCCTAATAATGTGGAAAGGTTCAATAGAAATCTTAAGGTAGCACTGACCATCTATCACAGCGAGTCTCAAGTCCACTGGGACCGCGATTTAGATTTTTTAAATTTAGCTTTTAACTCAGCCATGCACGAGTCAATTGGTGCATCTCCTGCATCAGTACTGTTGGGTAGGGAACCGAACCACCCCTTGATGACAGTCTGGGATGTTGACCCTCTGCTGGATGCTCCAAATGATCCTTCTTATTCTGATAGGTGTTCTACCGCCTTTCAGAATCTGAAAAGGTCTCAGAAGAGAATCGCTGAAATCTATAACCGTGGTCATGTTTCTGTGAACATTGTTGTTGGAGACCCCGTAATGTGTAGGAGTTTCCCTCAGAGCTCCCCGCCTTTGACAAAATAAGTGCCAAGCTCTCTTCCAGATGGAGCGGACCGTGGTCGGTAGAGTCTTTCTTAACACCGGTGTCGGAGAGGTTAAAGAAACAGACAGACCCCACCGAGACACGTAGAGCTCATGTGAGCCACCTTAAACTAATGCCTGCGCAATGAGTTTACGTGGTATGAAATAATGGGTAATATATGTAAATTCAGGTAAATTATTTACATATTACGCCATATTGTATTTACCTTGGTAAATTTGAATAGTACCAAAATGGTTTGTTATAGGTTTATGGGAACTTAAAATTTATCTTTTGGTATTGTGTTATTATGTGAGACATAATATTGAGGTTTATATGACTGTTGTTAGGTCATTTATTAACAGTTAATTGTATTAAACTGTTTCAATTGTTTGTAATAAATAACCAGTTTGGTATTTACTCAGCTATACATAAGTGGAATCATGCGTCAAGTTTTTATAGGTTTATGGGAGCCTATGAATTAGCTTTTGGCTTCCCTTATCACTGTATAGTTTCTTTGGTTTTGGCGTTTATGCCATAACATTTGGGTCATGCCATCAATATAGAGTTTGAATAGGTTTATGGGAGCCTATAAATTAGCTATTGGCTTATTATGTAATTGATAATTGTTGACCATGTGTGTAGTTATTTATAGGTAGTGGAACCTATAATTGAACTCATGGATTATATTTATATGTATATGTTTTGTGTGTTGACTAGATGTAATGTAATATAGAGATTTAGTTAGACGTTCCACTTCATGGAAATTAGGTCACGTTATCTATAATCTATTTTTTTGGACTGAACTATGCAATAATGATAACTTTCGCTATAAGCTATTTCTTCCGATGCTGTATTCTAGATTGAGCAGGGAAAATAGTCTTGAGCAGAAACATTCTGTGGATACTATAGTTTGAATTTTCAAACTTTTAAAATAGAACCCTCTAGACGTGTTGAAGGGGGGGACTCTCCCTAGATACATTCTGTAGGATTTCGGGATCAGATTATGGGATTTCATGAGTGTTAAAATATCATTAACTAGATACTCTCTGTATCTTTATTTTGGTGTTGTGTAACAATGAGTTTGAACAATGGGATTGACATAGAAGATATAAGAGCTCCTTCATGTAATCATATATTTTTATGTAGCCATATGACATTTAGTGTGTGACTTAATGCCACGGACACATTGGCTACTGACTGGCTGGACATTGAGTTTCGTTGCATCTCTCTTTTCCTTTGTCTCCTGGTTTCTGGTAAAACAACGCGGTGACGTCGACTACTTTGCTAGATGATGTTATCTAGAACAAGTAAGAAGAAAACGATGTATCATCTCCTGCCGAGATGATGTAGAGGTAGAAGAAAGGTACTTCAATCCTGGTGATGGACCATCTTCCGGCGAAGGAAGCTCCATCCTCCTCTAATTCTGCTGGTGAAAGGGGGGGGGNCCTTTTAATAAATTGGACTAGCAGTGCCTCACTATAAATAGGCCGAAACTTTTTGGAAGATGGTACATTCTCTCCTACAGTATTACAATTTAATTTAAATCGGATCTATTGCAGTGTAACATTACGTTGTAGAATGTTACAATACGACCCCGCCCCATGATGACGTAAACGCTTGTATCGCAGTAAATCATACTACCCGCTCCAATTAATACAACTCAACTAGGATCCCTACAATAGTAATATTCTCTGTTGTAGTTCATGTAGGTTAACAAGACATGATAAAATAATGCTGGACAATAAATTTCACAACCAAATCTAATTCTATGCTAATAGTTTGTTCGTGTACTTACCATAAGATTCTGCTTACACTAGTAACCTGCCAGGCTGGCCTACACCGGGCGTACTAAAAACGATGAGTGGGTCAAGCGAGACACGAAGCGTCAACAAGAGGTCCCGACACTTCATTTTCAGTTGGCGAATAATGAGCTGTGTAACTTCGATGGCAACGAGGGATAACTACGTACCTGACCTCTGGCGGTTGGAAGAAGAACCACCAATAAAACATCGGATGATTGGAGAAACTGTCTGATATTCCAATGGAGCAGCTTGCAAACAAAGGTCTACGTGACTGTTAGAAGACTTCGTTGATGCTACCTAGTGTGTGTTTCTGTGTTCCCACCCCCCTCTCATGCAACGAAACTCCTATATAAAGGCTACACATGTGGGCCACAATTGACTATCTTTCAATCTGTGATGGACGACGGACCATTGTCATCGACCTGGACAATAGCTGGATAAAACTTGTATTATGTATCAATATCATAACTATGGCGATTTTTGTTTTGGACTCTAAATTTAATTTCAACTCTAATAATTTTGTATACAGAAACCTTAAATTTCTGTTTCTCAATCTAATTATCTTATTATGGTCGTTCTATTTAAATTGATATATCGCCACCTGGGCGCTAGAGTCGTTTTGTATTATTCACTCTCATAGATATCCACTCTTAAAAGTTGTTCTAATTTTGTACGAGTTAAAGTTAATATGTTTGATATTGTGGATATTGTATTAATGTTTTCTAATCCTCAAGGTAACGTCTCTAATTTAGTTTGCTTTTGATTTATCGTAAAGTAATGTAACTATTTAATTTTACTTTTTGAAGTATCAATGACTTTAATTAACTATTGCAGATTTAAACTTCTTTTTAATATGTATGTCCCTTTAGGACTATTGAAGTATTGTTTACTGATGACATTATTGTTTTGATTCCAAGTCTTGAGTCAGGATCAGATAGTCCCTGGGGGATTTGGCTGTTGTCTGTTGGTCAAACTCTCGCGTTATGTAACTCCCGTATATAATGTTTTCTATGTTAAAGTAACGTAATTTATATCTTCGTTTTCTGTTAATAACAAAACTTTTGTAACCATTTCAAGGTGGCCATTAGGCCCTTATATTATTATTCCGTATTTATTTTCCAACGTATGTTGTTGTCTCATATAGACTGAAATGTCAGGATAGTGATTGGATTTCAAGTTTCTTTTCTGTAAAAATACCTGCGACATAATGTTGTTGTCGCCGAGTTTAATTTCCAACATAACTCATTATGATATAATGAGACCATGTACTGTTATCTGCGCTCTTGTTATTAATATGAATAAATTTCTCATATTGTTGCTTTTAAATATTTGTAATAATTTCCCTGTAACTTGTACCTTAGATTCACTCTCTCCCTTTTATTATTTTTACTGGTTGGTAGTAAAAGGATACAGAGAGGGTGTAACACTAAGATAATTATTGATATTTAGAGCTGTTAAAGAACAAAAAAAAAACATGTTATTCTCATCGTGGGAAAGTATTGCTGGTTTCTTATGTGAAAGAGTCCGCAAGTTTATCTCATTAAATGTGTACACAAAACTCCTACCCTGATCGTAAACGTTTCGGTGCTTCGTGAATATCTCCGTTACGAACATACTGGTGAATGTCTCCGTTACGAACATACTGGTGAATGTCTCCGTTACGAACATACTGGTGAATGTCTCCGTTACGAACATACTGGTGAATGTCTCCGCAGTCTGGTTTGGTTTGGCAAGAGCCTCACTTTACCTTAAGTCAACGTGAATGGAGACTTACTCTAATGGCTCCTATGTCAGTTTGTACTCTTCTAATGGTACTATTGACTTGTTGCCCCTTTTCCTAAGAGCACAAGCGTTACACCTTAAAACCAAAATACATATAAACCACAATTTCCTTTTAAATATCCTGAATCCTCTAAGCCCCCCAATGACCACTAAATGGTGTATTGCGATAGTGTTAAGTTACACATCTTACCATTGAGATCAATCTCACTATCGATAAGGATATATATTTTTAATTAAATTTAAAACCAAATTTTGATGTAAAATGATAACTGTACAAGATTAATTTATTCTAACATGTTAAATTATGATTAAATTTATTTTAAAATTAAATAACTAAAATGTTAAGAGTCCGTTTAGAATTAAAATGAGTACTTAGTTATTACTGTAGGTATCTTACATGACATAACCAAAACCAATTTAGGTGTTTAAAAACAAGAGGTTTATGAATAAATATGTTCTAAAAAGGAATTAGGCTAATGGAGAGTGGAGTGGGCTACTTAATGTTAAATTACATACATTATACTTATCTGAAGACATTGTGAGGATAAAAAAGTATCCTAGATTACTGTGAGCAGGACACGTAGCACGAAGGGGAGAATCTAGAACCTTGTTAAAGGTATTGACTGGCATCCTAATGAGAAGATACCATTGGTAAGATCTAGACAAAGATGGGAGGCTAACATTAGAATGGATCTAAGAGAAATGCGGTGTAATGAAGTAGACAGCATACAACTAGCTCAAGATAGGGATAGAGTGTAGGGATGTGAACTGAATAGAACTAGTTCAAGACAGGGATAGAGTGTAATGAGAGTGAACTGGATCAAGTTCAAGTTCTAGTTCAAGATAGTGATAGGGTGTAATGAGGGTGAACGGGATCAAGTTCAAGTTCTAGTTCAAGATAGTGATAAGAGTGTAATGATAATGATTGTATATAACTAGTTCGAGATAAGGATAGAGAGTAATGAGGGTGATTGGATTTAACTAGTTCCAGATAAGGATAGAGTGTAATGATGTGGACTGGATAAAAATAATTCAATATAAGTATATAGTGTAATGAGGGTGATTGGATATAACTAGTTCAAGATAAGGATAGAGTATAATGATGTGGACTGGATAAAACTAGTTCAAGATAGGGATAGAGTGTAACAAAGGTGATTGGATAAAACTATTTCAGTATAGGGATAGGTAGTGCCCTTTTGTGAGTGCGGATATGAACTTTAGAGTTCCTAATGCCATAGAGTAATTAAGATTTACTGACATGATTTTACCAAAGGAAGCACTCTTATAGAAATTGGGGCTACTACAGAGATACACAAGGAGACAAACATGTTTACTATGACATGTTTAAGAATTAAAATACACAGATAATGAACCCGTAATTGTCGGAATTGTAGTCTAACTTATGATGACATTCCTAGACTTGAAGGATTATGTACTAAGAAAGCTTAATTTTCAAAAAAGGCTAATTAGCCCAGACTCAGAGTTTATCAAGAGACTGTATGTAACCTTGTTACAACACGTAATGAAGAGGATGGTTTGGCTTACCGCTTCAGCCCCAGTTGACTCGTCACGACAAGGCTCCATGCCACAACAACATCGCGGCACGATTCATTTCAGACAGGCCTGAGGGATCTTAGCTCACTGCTCACTTCTAATTGTGCCTCGCCCAAGAAAATAATATACAGTCGATATGCGTAGGTTGTTTGCGCGCCGACAGCTGTGATTGGAAGATAGTGGAACTATTGTTCTACGCACGTTTGAATTATGCCTAGACTGTGTGAGCATGTTCCAGAACAGTGCTACCCCCCTTAACCCTCTACCGATCCTTGCTTCTCGCGCTTTAAGAACACATGACCCCAAGCGTGTGTATAGCATTCAGAACTCTGTAGTGCCAGTACACATTGCACTACGATCGCTAGGTGAGGCCCTTTGATCTTTGATAGATTTAGCTCAGTTTATTTCTAAATTCTGTTTGGCACTAATCATTCAAAATTACTGTTTGGGATGTTATATTATAAATCTAATATTTATTTATCTATACTGAGTCTCCTGAATTTCGTTTAAAGGCTATGGCTAAACGTAATACTGTTGCACGGTTGGACCCAAAACATTTGTCTGATAAGGAAACTCTTTTATCCGCTTCACGGATGGATTTACGTTTTAGAGCACCACCATTTTTGGTCCTGTGTTGCATTGGGCTCTATAATGTTGTGATTTTCCCAAATCCTATGTTTTAAGATGATGCCACTTGTTATTAATGGGAAGTTTATTTGTTATTGTTAAATATTGGATATTTATTCTTTGTTGGTTAAATCAGGTGCTGCGAGTCGGCGTGCTTATTCTTTTAACACTAGTTGAAGTGTTTAACGTTAGTTTTCCTAACTATAACGAATGTATATTTCTATTACGCCCATTTATAGCTGTTAAGATATTCTTTTATCGAGAACATTTTGTCTATTACTCTGATAAATTGAGAGTCACCAATTGCGACTAGCTAATATCCTTTTGTATTACCATAGTCTAGGGTTTACTATCGCCATCCTTCATTATGAATGTTATCCCTACCAGACTTGTGCGAAGGTCAATTTAACCGTAATTGTTTAAATTGTTTGTTTGGCCATTTATTAACTCGGGGAGGCATCCCACATTTTTGTTGTGTTATTATTACTCTTCAGCCATTGTGTGTGGATATAGCACCTAACGCTGGGAATGCCTCACTCGCTTATAGAGCCTTTTTTTTGTCATTTTGTTGAATAAAAATAAAACTATCTTTTTAACCAACCTGACTGTTATTTATGGGTATAAGAATACATAAAAAGAGGGGGGGTTACAAAACAAACTGACTGAGTAGAAATTCAGATGTGTCCAGTGTCCAGTACTTTATCAAAGTATTTAGTTAAAAATAGAACCTCTCCATGGTCCAGGCATTTTTTGAAGAGTACTTTACACGTAGATAGCTGCCATCTTTAATATATTAGTATTTTGTAAACAATTGTATATATGTATATTTTTTTTAAATTCAGTTAAGTATCTATAAATCACTTGCGTGTTAGTGAAATATACTTAAGCATTCCCATTATCTATGCATAGACAACCATTCATTAAAGTAAATCAATAAATATATCTTAAGAATAATAATAAATTACGTTAAACCGATTTCCCTGACGTACCTACTCAACGTAACAAAGAGCACTATCATACAAAACATATCTATGACAGCCGTTAATCATTAAAATAAAGATCCAGTCTATAAGGGACATAACTACGACATTAAACCTAAATGTGGTACTCACTAAGAGGAATAGCGCAAGATTTTTCAAATAAATTAAATATAATACCTTTATTGTGATACATTATTATTGGTTTAATCTCAGATCTTGATACACTTAATAGTTATTGGTTATTTTGTCTCTTTCTACATATAAAGGAAAATCTGGTTTTAAAGATAGATGGGTGGAGGGGGTGTAAAGCATGTAGGCTTGCAGTGTTTAGTTAGTATTCAATTTATATGAGATATTATATTAAGAGTGAAATTATATACAAATATTAAATTATAATTAATATGTTTGTTTCTTTTGCATAGCTTTTCTGTGCACTAATGTAGGTGTGTCAGAAAGTGTTGGAAAATGCAGCATTAACTGCAGTAATTCATATGAACCACTCTGTGCTGGAAATAGTTCCAAGAACCAGACTTTCCACAACAGTTGTGTCTTCATAACGTACCAGTGCTTATACCCGGAGAAACGTGAGTTATTTAAAAAAAAGTTTATTGGTTACTAGGATATCCATAGAACCATGGGAGGAGCTACACCTGCTAATCTGATTCCATCCAAAGTGTCCCGTGAAACAAAACAACCATTGACTAAGAGAGTCAATGCTTGTTCCTTTTTCCCTAATTTATTTGTAATATTAATTTATGGGAGGTGGAGTCTTAGCAAACTGGTATCATTTAGTTTTAGTGAGGTGTTATAATAGATATAATTTTGAACATTTGTTTTCAGGAAGATATCATTAATTTTTATCGTGAATGGAACGGAAACTATTGTTTCAGATAGGGAAAATGTATGAAAGTCTTTGATAAAATTAAACGTTATTTTGGCATGATATGATTTGTAGCAGTTTGTAATTTTTGTGAAATTACTCTCTCATATGCCCACAAGTTTGTTAGAAAAGTTGATTCCTAATTAACATTGTTTTCTATCAATTTATCACACAACTTTTCAATGTTGGTGTTGAAGTTGTGGACATTAAATAAAATAACAAAGCATTGTTATGTTCTTTCAGATTCAAAATAGTGCAAGGCAAAGATACCTTTAAAGCTCTTGCCTATTTCACTGTACTTGTCCCTAAACAGTTTGGTTAGACACATATACAAACATGTCCAGAACAAATCCGAGTTAATTTGAAATTGTCAGCCGTAAGTAGCTCTTGTACTACCTTTTCAAAATGTGACATAAATGGTTTCTTCCAAATTTATTTTGCAGTTACCTTGGTACACGAGTTAAAATTAATTTTCGAGTATTTTGTTCTGATGGTTTGAACCAAATTCAGTACGGGATTATTTTTGTAGTGGTTGTTAATTCCCTGTATTGTGAGCAAATGGTGAATATGTAGTTCTTTACAGTACTTGAAGGGCCCGTAAAAATAAACTTTATCGAAGCTAAAAATAATAAGTTAAGACTTGGTTCCCTCGTCAGTAATATCAACTACATAATCTATTGATCGATAACAGCTCGCGAATTTTATCCAGCGAGTGTAGTGGGCTTCTACCTTTATTATAGGTTTCCAGGCTTTTGAGATGCTTTTTAAAATCCAAAAAATATATTGCTGTAAGCAATCTATTAGATAAGTATTATATGTTTCTTCTTTTGGATGAAATACCCATGATATTTATAATAATGTATTTTTCTGCTCTAATTGATGTGAACTAACGTGTTCTGGTCTGTCATTGAGAATATTTATGAGGTGAGATGAAGGCCTATTAACTTCAGATTTGTTCGACCACCTCCAAACCATTTCACCGCTGATTTACACTTTATTGATTTAAGAGCTAGCTCTCTTTAAGTATTTTGTCAAGAGGTTCCCAAGAGGGCTCTGGTAATATATGGCAGTGATTTTTTTCTTGACTGTCCGTAGGTTTTAAAATGATACACCAAAAAATGCCACGCCTACGTGGAAAGATGACTAGCTGAAGTGCAACGATACACTAGTTTCACAAATTTTAAACATAATTGATGAGTCTGTCTTTGTTTAATATATGAATTGAGGATCATAAACACTGTTTATATGGTCTTGGGATGTAAATCAATAGCATCATTTATGATGTGGGATATTATTTTTCTCACTTTGAACCAATACAAAACATGAATGAGCTCATCTCTCTACCGTGGCCGTCATCTCCAGCGTATGTTTCCACTTATTTAATTTAATTGTGGAAAAACTCCTTTACACACGCGTGCGTGCAAAGAACGTTTACAATCACGTTCGGGGGGGTTCATTACTGTAAAAGTATAAATTGTCAATCGTGTTTGATCCACACCAATATTTTATTCCTAGCCCCATTAAAAATATTCAGTTTGAACGATAGGCTCCCTCCACTAGATGGTCAATGAGGAGGACTATCTAGCTATTCATAAAAAGCATTAATGATAAAATAAGTGAAATATGGTAGTAAATAGCAATATAAAGTTCAGTACTTATGGGTTTTAATTAGAGGGAGATAGTCTTTTTTGACAATTAAAATAACAGCTGACCACTTACCAATTTACCTAAAGCAAGCCTAAGCACATTATAATCGGCCATTCCTCAGATTAAACAGTTTGATACTAGTTTTGTCCATTTTGACTTTAGTTTGTGGATACGTTTCTGTCTCTAAATATGTACGTAATCTAAATAACCCAAATATAATAACTAACAGGTGTTCTGTCTTACGGCAGATCCATTCCTTTTGTCAGTGAACTTGGACCACCAGTGTACACTGTCCTCTGCCTCTTCCTTGAGCGCCCGGTATTTTCTTCTTTCCTTCAAGCCATTCAATATTCGAATCCTCCTTCTTCCTAAGCTCACCTTTTCCTCATTTTTTCCTTCCATGGCGTCGTGCAGAAGACAGTTTCTCCTAAGGATGTGTCCATTTAAGTTTACTTTGTACTGAAGAATCACATCTAAAATGGTTCTTTACCCAACCACTTTTCTTAGGACTTATTCATTTGTCACCCTCTCTGTCACCTGATCTTCTCAAGTCTTCTCCAACCCCAAATTTATAAGATCTCCAATTATTTATTTTCCATCTTCCTGAGAGTCCAAGTTTCTGCTCTATATTTCCCCAAATGTAGCATTTCATCAATTTCTTCCTTAGTTCCAAACTCAACTTGCTGATCAGCAGTAAACTCTTCTTGTTGAAAAATTCCTTGGGCATGCCATATCTTCTCCCTATCTCCATTGTATGGCTCATCATTTCCTATAACTCTTCTTTATATCTGGCCAGCAATGCTAGATAATCTGCATATTTTATTGTGTTGATAATGCGTCCTCCTATCCTGAAATTAGCACGTCTCTCTAAGACTTCCCTGACCAGCCACTCACTATACAAATTGAACAGACTAGGTGACAAAGAGCATCTCTGTTTTACTCAACTTCTTATATCTACTCTGTTGGTATCTCCATCATTCAGCATCACCTCCACTCACTGTCCTAGGTAAAGGTTTGCAATCAGCCTTCTGTCCCTCCAGTTGATGCTGATCTTCTTGAGTATTTCCATCAGTTTCTTCCATTTCGTTCTATCGAACGCCTTTTACCAGTCAATTATATTGACCTAGACTTCTTCCTTCACTTCCAGCACTCTTTCTGAAAGTATTGTCAGTATACTTATGGCATCTCTGGTTCCTTTTCTCAATCCAATTTGGTCTTATGCCATCACATTTTATATTTATTAATCCAGTCGCCTGTTTACTATTCTTGCCACGAAATACCCCACATGAGAAATGAGGCTTATAATTCTATAGTCAGTGCATTTCTTGGCTTGCTTCTTTTGCATTAGAGCTACCATGGTTAGGTTTATAAAGTCCTTAGCCCTTTCTCCTGTTTCATAGATCCTATTTATAAGTTTTGCCATAGCCATTAAACCTTTGTTTCCCAGTTCCTTCAGAAGTTCAGCTGGCATGTGGTCATCTCCAGAAGCTTTCCTTCTTTGCATATACTTTATGGCTCTCTCTCCAATTAAATATTTAAAATGCTGGGTCCTTTATCATATTCTTCTACCTCTTCTTATACTTCAATCTCAAGGCTTCCTGGTCGATAAACCTTGTTGTCATACAGTTTATATATATATATATATATATATATATAT
>CABFVZ010002480.1:0-50193 GCA_902151445.1 Timema monikensis | reverse complement strand
TATATATATATATATATATATATATATATATATATATATATATACCATATTGTAAAAACCTCTCTAGGATCCGTCATCATCTGACCTTTGGAGTTATCTATTCCTATTATTATTTGCATACCTTTGTTTTCATACCCTCACAGTTCCTTTTCTTTCTAGTATGAAGAGTAAATACCTTCCTTTTCTTTGCATTTATCTAATCTCATCACACGTCTTCTCAATATGTTCTTTACTCACTTTGTCTGTTTCTTTCCTTAACCTGTTATTTAGCCTCATATACCATTCTTTGTTGACGTTTACCCATTTTCTTCTTTCTTACATTTTCTGAAGCATTTCTGTTGCTACTCAGGAGTTTTGCGAAGTCCTCTCACTTTTCAACACTGTCATTTAGCACCTTCATAAAATATTCTTACCACTATTCCACTTCCCTTCCGCACTTATACTCTCTTCTATCACCTCACTTAACTTTTGTTCTATTGAATTTATCAAAATGCCTCTCTTGTTCCTTATTTTTTTAAAGTCCCACTATGTTTTCTGTTGCTCGTTTTCCTAATATTTTTCAATCCTGTTTCAATGTACGATACCAGCAGGCTGTGGTCCGGAGCGATGTCGTCACCTGGCACTTTGTCATCATCAGTTCATTCCACTGGCAAAATTCGAAGGGCATCTGCCCTCTTTTTTTTACCCAGGCCATGTGGCCCCACAATCTTCTGCTCCCACCCTTCTTTCCCTCCACTGTTCCAATCACTCATGATGATGATGATGCTGCTGCTCATTAACCCTCTTTCTTCATGTTGAATAACTACTTAAATTTCATCGTATATTTTTTCAACCCTGACATCATCATGGTCCATGGTTGGCATGTAGATTTGTAATATCAAGATATCCATTGGATCAACGTTTAATTTCATAAACAATAATCCATCACTATGATACATCACTTAGTGACACTTTTCACCACTTCATTTTTCAACACTATTACCACTCCTCTTTCTGTAATCTTTACACCTAAATAGAACATTGTGTAATTTCCAGAAACTATTTCACCTTGTTCTTCCCACAAGACTTCCCTTAAACCCACAATGTTAACACTACACTATTCCATTTCCATTTTAATATTTTCCAGTTTCCCAGCCCTTCTCATCGTCCTTACAGTCCATGTTCCAATGCTAAAAGGGAAAAAGTTATTTTATAATTATATTTTAAATGTATATAATATATATTATATTTTAATTATTATTTATATAATATTAACATGGAATAAAAATTGTATTCAAATTAACCCAAATAAACTTAACCAAATCATAAATATAGTTTCTCCTATACGTTTTATTACCAATCCATTCTTTCCACCATAATTTTAAAAAACCTAATTTATAATATAACTAAACCTACCCCATTAAACATAGTTAAACTAAGTTTCACATAACTAATCTTAGATTAACTTAATACGAAATTATTTAGTTATATTATCTCACCCTATCCTGACATTGAGTTACTAAAACTTGTCATGACCATGCTCTAAATTTAGCTTTAATTTAATTTGAAATAAATTATCAAAATAGCTTGTACAGCTGTCAGTATGTCAATATGACCCAGAGTTTCCTGAAGTCAAATGTAACCTAGAGGCTAACGGAACCCACAGCTTCAAAGGTACTCCAAATATTGAGTGAAGACTTCTTGCCTGGGACACAAGATGCTGGCTATCGCATTGCTTCTGATTAATATATAGATTCACCCCTCCTTGTGAGACATTCAGCGCTAGCTATCTCATTGCTTCTGATTAATATCTAGATTCACACCTCCCTGGGAGACAAGATAACACTAGTTATCTCATTGCTTCGGATTAATATCTATATCTCCACTAACCCTTTACCAGGAAACATTTCAATACATAGGCATAGTTCTACAGAGGTGAAATTTAAATATTTGCTCATACAGGATCTTAGATGTAAACTCAAACGTTCAATAAAGATAATTTATTTTTAGTGTTATGATGTTCTTGGAGCCGTGTAAAAGTTTATTTTTAAATAAAATATAGCTTTTATACAATAATTTATTGTTTGATTCGTAAACAAAATGTTAAGATTATATATTTTATTGTAGATGACCTGGTGGTCTAGGGGTAAGGTGTCAGACCTCTGAGCTGGCGGCCGGGGTTCAATCCTCGGTCCCGGCATAGATTTATCTGATTTCCAAACCTTTCCTTCACCTCTGAAAAGACATCTTGTGAATGTGGGGAATGCCAGGCCTCCACCATGGTTCGGATTCCACGTTAAACTGTAGGTCCTTCATTTCATCTCACAATCACCCTACCATTACACATTAGCGTAAGTGCGTATAAACCGAACGGGTAGTAAGACGCGGTGCTAATAATAATAATAATAATATATATTTTATTCATTTTATGAGCTCACTTTGGATTAACATAAAATATCTTTATTATTTTAACTAATTTTAATGGTTTGTTAGAGAGCTCTTCTTCTATATCTAATGCGAAAAACTCACAAGTGTAGAATTATAACATTCTAATAAAACATTTCTATAAATTTTATTTTGGAAAAATAAATACAATACCTAAAATAATTCGTTAGTAGCTTACAGGATTAATAGGCCCACACTGCTTTGATTGGCCAGATTTGGTTACGTGACCCTCCTCCTGCTTTCTGTTTTGCTGCTATAAATAACCCCTACATCTCCAGGCCCCCTCCCAACTGATGTTTACAAAATCCCCTCCCCTTTGATTACAAAATCCCACCCCGGACCCGTCTCCCGGATATGTTGGTTCTTGATGATTAATTATTAATGATTGTTAATTGATTATTGCTAATTAATTATTGGTTAGGATTGGGGCGTTGTAGTTTATTTATTTATTTGGGGAGCATACGGTCCGTGACGTTTCGGCACAAGGGTGCTGCACGAACCTCTTGCTATGGCTGTCTTGTGTAGAATGGGGGAACTTCTCTGCTCGCCCGCTTACCGAGTAGTGACCACTGCGCATCACGGGTGCGCACTTTCCCCTCCCCTGGGGTTTTCCGCAGATGTCGCAACCACCACCTGGTGACGTCATCGAAACCTGTTGATTACTCCCCGAATCCTTCAATTAAGATTTTGATTCTTTTTGGAAATTAGTTTGATTTCTGAATAGAAGTTAAATTTTATTTTCAAATTATTTAAACGTAATATGGTATTTTTTGCAAGGATAGGAATATGTAAGTGGAGAAAAAGTTCTACTACGACGTGAGCTGGCACAGTAGTCTGGAAAATAATTTTGAATACAATAATAAGTAATGTTTTGAAGTAGGGGAGATAAAATTGGATTTCCACAATTTAACCATCGATTATCTTCGAAATCATTGAGTATTAATATAATAGCTATGTGGTTAAATTTCACGATGAAACCGTTGAACTTACTTATAAAGCTATATTCCTAAAAAAAAATCTTCACTAGCTTCTAAACTTTTTCATAAACTTCTTCCACATATTAAACTCTTATATTCCTCCCTGAACATTTATTTTAATAAGTAGATTATCTATTATTAATTTGTGTTTGTGTTATAACTAGTTATATAATAAATACTGTACTTTATTTTTTTTTTAGATTACATGAAGCTGAAGGATGGTGAATGCACAGAGCGGCCTCGCAGAAATTAGTAGCTATGGTGGCATACCTACTTTTGTATAGAATATACTGGTTGCGGCATAAAATATCCTTTTGGCAAATAATGTAATATCAAAAGAATGTAGAATATAGCTCTGAGTATAAATAATAAATATTTTCAAGATTTGTTCTTTTTTGTGTGTCCATTGTCCATTTGTTGACCTGGAAAGCGTACGATCATGTAAGCATGTTATGGACTGTTCTGAGAGAGTATGTTGTAGATGATTGGTTAGTGAATGCAATTATGGCTGTGTATGATGGCAGTAAAGCGTGACTTAGAGCGGATGTAGATTTGAACAAATGTTTTTAACATTGAAGCTTGCTGCTATATCCAGATAATGTCAAATTATTGGCCGAGACAAAAAGTGTCTTACAGATTGCAACAAATTATTTGAGTATGGTGACAGGCAGAATTTATGTTATTATAAGTGTCTCCAAAGCTAAAGTGATAGTTTTTGACAAGGATGGATCAAGAAATGATTATAAAATTAGTATAAATGGAAAACTATTAGGAAAAGTTATTGATTTTGTGTGTTTGAAGAGAACGTTTTGTAATAATTGAAGGATAGATGGTGAAATTGACCAAAAGTTGAATGCATCTCGGAGAGTAGTTGAATGTGTGTGGACTATTGCAAAGAATGAAGTAATATTGAAAGGGAAAGGTGGCAGTATATAAAGGTATGTTGACGCCAACATTGTTAAATGAATGTGAATAGTATGTATGTCATGAGAAACACAAGCGCAAGGTGAATGTGGTTGGAATGAGATATCTAAGAAATATGTGGCAAACAATGTATGGATAGAGTAAGAAATGAAAGGGTGCTGAAGAATTATAACTTGAAAGGGAATACAATGGTTCAATGTAAAATAAGCGTCTTACGTTGGTTTAGGCGTGTTGAAAAATTGATTGTGAATCGAGCGACGAAGCAAATATATGAAGGTAGAGTGTGTGGATCAAAAGGAAGAGGTAGACCATGTAAGACTTAGCTAAATAATGTATACGATTGTGTGAAAGTGAGAAACATAGAGCGTTAAGAATAAAATAGCATATATGTATGTATATATGTAGGTGACACCCATGGAAGGTGTTTATAATAATGATGGAATACAGGTGGAATGTAAGGCAGTAAATCATGCATATCCTTCTTTTTTTTATCTCTGTTACAACACGTCGACTTGGATAGAGTGCACATTAGTTAGTATTAGACAAATTCGCTAGTGGACGACCAGGAGATTTCGTTTCCAAATTTACAGACTGAAATTCAACTAGAGGATTAAAAGTGGTTTTAAATTTAAACAGATCGAAGGCATCTAATTTCTAACCAGTGGAAGTTATTGCCCTCAGTGTTTTTTTATCCTGTTTGTCACTGACTCTTCAAGTGATTTAATCGATAAAAAGTCATCTCTTTTCATGACAATTATTTTAAATGTTGGAGCTTTGCGTTTAGACTGTTTAACTATTTCAAACCACTCCTCTGGTGAGTAAATAAGCTTTTTTTTTCTACTTCTCTTCTCTATAATGCCAAAATCCCCGTCATTTGGAAGATAGGAATGCCCAGACACCAAAAGCTTGTGATCAATGGTTTTGAATGCCATGTCAGGATCTTGTGACAGCTTCATGAGCGATAGAGACATTTTAATATTCCAATTTTGACCCGTGCATGAGTCGGAATACATAAATATATTTTCATGAGTTGAAGTATAAGTTTTCAAATGTTTTACCAAACATGATGTTAAACCTTAGGAGCCCCTTACCCCTTCTGTTTCATCCCACATATACATGAACGATTTGCCAGAGTTAAAAGAATGAATACCCAAATTATAAACATATAAATTTATTTTATAGTATGCTATGGATGTAGTTAACTTAGGGAATGGTAGAGCTTTTTACAGGTCAAACGTAAGGACATAGTTATTACAAGAAGCTAATATTTGGGCTTCCCTAAGAGACTGCATTGCCTGATCTTCCGTGGCCAAATAGATTTGTTTGTTTAACTCTAAAGCATTTTTCTTCTCATCTTGTTGACAATTATTAATTTTTTTAACTCAAATTCATCACATTTACGACAGGTATCTTTAGCTGGTGGTTTGAATTGTAAATTAAACTTAGAACTAAATACATGATAATAAAATGTTTCTTTGACTGGTTTTTTGTTTTCAGACTCACATTTTTCAACATAAAGTAGATACATTTTATGTATAGTTAAGTCAGGGTTTGGGTACTTCCTATTAGGATTATCTTTTATAGCATATTGACTTTGGTACACTGGAAACGAGTTTATGTGTTTAATAACGTCTTTATCATCAATTTTGATGCCTGGAATTTTGTTGCCTCGACTGTCAGTAACAGTAATAACCTCTTCTTTGGACAAACACTTATACAGTCTACCCCAACTAATTTGTGATGTTTGTAAAAAAAAACTGCTTACAGAGTTGAGTGGTTTTATTTCTCACCTGTAGAAAGTACTTGTAAGTTCTCTTTTTAGTAGAACCAAATTCATCCCTGGTACGAGTTCTTGCAACTGCATGGGGCTGTGTAGCATGTCATTCACACAGATTGGACAGCTACAATTAAAAATTAATATTTTTGTAATTTATGCAAGAAAGAGACTATGTTAATTGGATCTACCTCGAAGTTTATTTTCTCTGACGAGATGCAGTCTAATTAAATTACGCATCTCCATACATTCAAACACGTGGTTGGTCCAAAATATCTTCCTTTTATAAATACTGTACTAGATATCAAAGAAGAGGATTAATATTATCGTATTTATGAATAAAATACCTTAACGCATACCCTTTCCCGTTGGATGGTGCCGGATAAACTTATATACGCTGGTCATTCTGTCTACAGAAAAATATAGTAAAATACTTCTATATCACAAATTCTCATAAAACTATTGACTGATCCTAAATAATATAATCACACTAGAGGTATTTAAATAGAAGATATCCACTCACCCGTTCAAGATGTTATTCGATTCATGGGACCACTAAATTTGAAACACACAGTTGTTTCAATAATGGCTGCCACACGTGCTCACGTGCTATCATCACTAGATCTATTGAAGAGGAGAAATGTATACGGTCATCGACGCAGTGACCTACTGCTCATGGAACTCTACCGGCGAGCCAAGGAAACTCCCCCACCCCCTTCCTTTTCCCCGCAAGTGGTTTCCTTTTTTTAATTTCTCTTTCTCTTTTCTCCCCGCCTTCGTCCGTTCTTCTCCTTGTCTATATTTCTGAATTTATCACTCTCTCTACTTTATTACTTTCATATAGGGTTGAGAGTGACTCAGAGTTTCAAGGTACAGACCCGTTCTACAGCGCCGAGCATCGAAGGGGGAAACTCTGCGCCGTCTGTAACGAAGAGGAGCGGCATCCATGGAGTTTGGGTCGTCAGATCCACCACCTCGCTGGCTAGGACGTTATGCCTAGAGTATTTAAGTATCCTGCTGCCGTCATCAAGTCCTTAATACTTGGGGTCAAGCTTTTTATTTAAAAAAACTAGACAATGTAGTTTTAGATTTAAATTCTATATTTTCGGGAAGAAGCTTAGTTTGTTTTAAAATGATGTCTAATGGATAGTTAATCCAGTAAAGTTTTGGTTAATTTCAAGACTTATAAAAAACTTCCACAAGTTCCATTAAGCTTTTCAAGTCAAAGTTTTTCATGACGCCTTGTACGTCGTGAGCATCAGTTCAATTTATGGATGGCTACCAACAGGTTAACTGTTTACTTTTTCTTATTACTGTTCAATTAATAGATACCAATATTTTGGGTTGGCCAAGTAGTTACGCTTCACATACTGTATTAGTTTGGGTGCGCAACCCAGGGAACTGCTCTAGAGTCATAGTGGGGCTCGCGCAAATAATACCCTTTTACTTTTGCCTTTTAATTGACTCCCATTGTTTGAGTTGCTCTCAATGCTCTTGCTATTAAAACTTTATGCACTATTGAAGGCTCCGGCAGTACCAAAGGGGAATATGACCGGCCATAGTACTCTATTGTTGACACCTGTTTTATAGCCTTCTACTGCTGTTTAAAGAAACAGATTTTCCTGATTATCCTAAATGTTTAATGGATATTATTATGAAAGCCTAATCAAGCAAAACTGTTCAAAGTTACATGCATATCTTGTTCACTATCTCTGTTAGTAATTATATTATTGTTCTCCCTTTTTAGAAATACTTCTACCTAAGCCGGGCGACTGCACTGCCTTTGTAGCCACTGTCAATACTTCACTATTCTCAAGCCTAATTGTTTCAATCTACCTCAAATGTATCACTTTCAATATCATTGTAAATCAGCATATCTTTAATATCTTTTATCGTTTAATAAATCTATATATTGTTTAATCTTTATTCTTTTCTATTCTAATTATGTAACCCGCAAGGAATCATTTCTTACAACTGTACAAGTCCTCTTAAGAAATTATTCTGCTATGAATAATCGCCTAACTTCCAAAAGGAATCAAAAATCTTCTGGCGATATTTTGAACACATTTTAGCATTGCATTGACGTTTACATTAATTACAGCTAAAATTAACAGAGAGAGTTTTTTAGGCACTACTACACCTTTACGACTAGTATATTCATGTTCTCTGTCTCTACATAGTTTTCTGATGGGGGTTTTTCATTTAGATAGTTCCTTTTTCCTCTTTCCTCCTCTTTCAGTAATTTCATCTTGTGGGCTCACTATTTGATCACTTTGCTTAGAGGTTGTAGGTAGTTCCACCTCTGAAACATTAATAATGACCAATAGAATAGTAATAGCTATAATTTTATTAAAATCATAATTAGGTTATAAGGTCTAGCCTTACTATCTTGATCTATCAAGGTATAGTAATACCAGTAGCTTTATTTGTATTAATCAAGTTATACAATCTAGCCTAAACTTAACCTTAAAAATCAATAAAAACAATAAACATATTACCTGAGTTATTATCTAAATCAGAAGATTCACTACCATTTGATGGTTCATAATCTGAATCATTATCTGAAAAAACTTTAGTAGCCATGTTTTAACACTTTAAAAACAAAAAAAAAACGTATATTAATACAACAATTGTGTCCCAAAAAAGTTATCAGGGTATCGACAATCACAAATAATAATACTATAGGACTTGGTTTATTTGTGCTCTGAAAACAATTGAGAGTTGACTACAAGCGTCCAGCAAGTGCTGCCACAAGTGGCCAAATAATAAACTATGGACTTGATAGATATATATATAGTCTAATTAGCCATCAAAGAACGTTGGTGGAGAAATAGCTGCGATTCTAAGAAGCAATCAATTCTAAAAAGCACTCCGTGTTTAAAGACTTTTAACGGCGGTTCAAAATTTGTTTAGTCTCAATTTTTTTAAATTTTGTATTTTCTTCTAGAATTCTAGTTTTCATTTGAGATATTTAATTTCAATTTTGATCAGTTATAAAATAATTTATGAATTTTTAAATATAGACAGTGCAATTTGATGAAACAGCATAGTGGCGTAAAAATTTAATTTCATCTTTCATTTTTTTTAAATTTCATATATTTTATTCACTATGTAACTCTATTAGAGCCATATATTCTAATATCTATGTATTTCAATTATAACCATACATTCTATTCTCTATGTATTAAATAAGTTGGTGATAAATATTGTTTTTTCGTGTTGGTAGCTCGCTCTAAAACTCATATTGGCTACAATTGATTGTTGATTGTTTCCTTTATTTGTGATTGTTTCAAAAGAGGTCCTTAGTATTTTAGTTTGTTTGTACTCTTTTGACAGTCTAATACATTTAGTATTTTTTGCAAACATGACAAGAAGAAAAAGCTGTTTTATAAAAATAGCTGATGTGGAAAAAGCTAGGAAATCTGAAACTAGAATCAGCTGCCTGGACCAAACACAACAGAAGAAACAGGTCCAGGTGATAAGAACATTGATCCGCCTACTCTTTCCACCGCTTCCACGAAAATAGGGTGATATAAGTAAAGTTTATGAAGAGTTTTCTCAAGATGTATTAACTTATGACTTGGACAAGAACTGTGAACAAGAACTAAGTTTTATTGTTGATAGGCCAGCTGGTCAAAGTTTTACGGGTTGGCCATCAGAATAAATACCGGTAACCTTGAAGAAATGAGGAAGGCAGTTTGGGTGGAGTATTTTCATTTGGCCTCATCAAATTACAATACCGTGCATGGACTTTTCCAAAAAGGCGAAAGAAGTCAGTATAAGTATCTGCGAATGGTTGATAAGAAAGTGGTATACAGTATACACTATACAATCATGAATATAATTTACATACACCTCCAGAAAATATGGAAGAAGTAAAGACAATATTCAGAGACTTTACTCACCTAGAATGGATTAAAAAAAAAGTTCATGGTAAAAGTCAAAATCATAATGAATCGATGAACAATATAATTTGGTCCAGGTTACCAAAAACTGTATTTGTAGGACTAAAAACACAAACCCTTTGTGTTTACGATGCAGTGCTAGATTTTAACGAGGGTAACTTTACGAGATACCTTGATTTTTTTTTTTTAATAGCTTAATGTGCATGTTCAAATATAGTGTGCGCTGCTATGTTATTCCTTAACCGGGCACGTGTATCAAGAAGTGAAAGAATGATGTTGGACTTGCAGAAAAAAATCCAGGCAAGCCCAGAAAATTTCCAAGAGGAAATTATAAGATTTTTTTAAAAAGATGAAGATCCAAACAACCCTTGATATGGAACTGAAATGCACTAGGGGATCCAAATATCAAAATAAAAACTATGAAAAAGTAAATTCGATTTCTAAACGCATTTCTCCGATTTTTTAAATACAAATGACTCATTACAACAGGATAAAAAACGAGATCTAGCTAAAAAATTTAACACACATTCCTGTACCACAGATACAACTTTTAAGGCGAGGATTTTCTGAGATATTGTTCCTAAACTTGGCTAGAATTTTTAAGCCTACTTTTTCCTATAAGTTTTTAAACATATGTTATAAAATAAATTGCAGAATATTAAAAAAAATATATTTGACAAACCCCTATGTTATTATTTTGAAACGGTACTTGATATTATGTGGTAAAAAAAAATGGGAGTTAATCCATCAAATGGAAGCTGAGAAAATCGGCCATTAATTTGGCCAATTTAACAAATAAAGTGCATCTTAGGATCGAAGAAATACGGTGTTAATACGCCAGCATATTTTTTACTTTTCCCCATTTCTTCAAAATCTTAGGAATACCATATAACTATAGAATCCTTTCCATGACATGTTATAATCAACCGTTGAAATTCTAATCAATTAATTAGACAACTAATTCCTCTAGTTTACTCATTTACCACTCCGAAATAACAAATATTGTTTACTGAGGTTCGTACGTAAATTTGTATTTGCGCGTTGACATTTTTGCAAAAAACAAACATGTATACCCTCAGATGATAAAGCAATGTTTAGAATTAATCAAATAAGATATAAATTTTATTTTAATTATGATCTAATAAATGTTTTTATATTTGTTCTTAGTAGTATTGCTGGTCAAAAAGACGGATAATTTTACCTTTAAAAAAAATCCCTATAGACTTACATTTTATCTCTTAAGAGAGGACATGTCCTGGTAAAAGAAGACATGCGCGCGGACAGTAATTGTTTGAACCTTTCATAGAGTACAGCAGGAGTGCTCAATCAGGACTGTAGCTAATGTTTGACAACAAACCATGTATACAAATTAATTACTATTTTAATTAACGTGAAACAGAAATATGTTCATGTTGGCCCCATTGAATATACATATACTTAAATATAACCTGACTCCAATTATTTATTATCAATTAATTAAATTATTCTTATCAAAAACATTTCATTTCCGTTCATTTATTGCTGGTTAGAAGTAATCTAATTGAATTTATTTTCACAAATTTAACAGTGCAGTTTAGAAAAATATTTTATCTGATGTTACGTGATGAAATAGCGTTGAAAAAAAACCCTTGTTTTGGCCGAGTATGAAATTGAACAAATTTATTTGTTGGGGAGAGTGAGGGTAATTTAATTGATGCATCATTAAACTGTTTCCTAGAAATACTATTTTATAAAATGTTAAGTGACGCTTCACAAGTGTTCAACTTTAAAAGTTGGGATATATTATGTTAATTATTACTCAAACACTGTCTCTCTGTTACAGTTGCATTATTATGTCAAGAATATTGTTTATTTTCATGATAGGTAAGTATCATGGTTATATTAATATTAGTTTTAAAGCTTGTTTATGACAGTATGATGTCAATACTACCCAACCTGACAAAACCAAACCTTCAGTTCACAGATGCATTAAAGGTTAGGTTTTGTTAGACTGGGATAGCTTTTTATTAAAGTATAATAATTACAATAAGTATGAGGGCCTTAAGTAAAAATTTATTAAATCATACTTATTTTTAGTAAATACATTAAAAATTACTTTATATATCATTTTTTTGTGAATACTGTAGGCTTTTTTGGTGTCAGTATCCTCTGATTTGATCCTTTAACGACTTTAGACCCCAAATCTGGAGATTAGCACCCTGTAAAAAAGCACGTAAACGGGCTTATTTATTATTAGATGTTTTGTCCTACGGTATGTATATTCATTTTGTCAGTGAAATTTAGACCTCCAATGCACCCTGCCCTCTGTCTCCCCCTCCATCTTCGTAAAAGAGTCCAAGTTTCAGCCTTAAACAGCGCATTGCTCCAAATGTAACATTTCATCAGTATCTTCCTCATAGTCTGGAGAATTACTACATGTATTATGCACTTAAAAAAGCGATTTATCGGTTTTGTTGTGATCTGGGGTCAGTAATCATCGATTTAAATGTGTAAATCTTCGGATTCATCACCGTGGACACATTTTACAACTCCCCAAATAAATCCTTAAGAGTCAAAACGAATTAGCTGACTTAGCCGTCTTTTTTTCTCCTTTTCTGGCGTGTGTAATTGTCTATGATTGATTTTAAAGGGTCACGAAGCCGGGTTGGATCCATATGGAGGAAGGGGAGGGGGGTTGCAAGGTCCAACGAAGAAGTAATTTTCGAAAACACGCCATCCTGGACCACAAGGTGGGATGTTAAGGTCACAGATCTTTGTCAAACATGATTTTTAAGGCCAAAATTACTCGCTTTATAACGCGTTTTAAACCTTCAGCCTCCATTAAAGTGGTTGAAGACTCCCCAAATATGGAAAACACAAAACCAATATAATTTAATTAAAACAGTGAAAACGCAATATGAATGAAAATTAGAAATTTTATAGCCCAATCTATATTGGAGATGAAACAACTCCTAAAAGGCGTATAGTGGGAAATGAAGTTGATTGTATATCCGGCATGGATAAGGTTTAGCACTCTGTACTTTTTGACTGGACTCAAGGATTTTTACCGCTGATTTTGGTTATTTTAGGCAATAGTGAGTGTAATTATATATTAGGGAAAACTCTCATTTATTTTGAAACTGAAAAGAAAATTAATAATGTATTAGGAACCATTACATATCAGGGTGAACATTCATATCAAAAGCAAATTTATTATAGATGCAAAAGGAGAATTGGCATGTGTCATTAAAAATGACCACTTAAGGAAACACCCAACTTAAATACAATCACAAGAGAATAAAAACGAACAATCGTATTATATTTGTCAAGGGATAATGAACACAAATTCGTAATGAATTGCGGCACTCGCATTTCAGTCTTCACTATAACCACCACACTTACAAAGGCTCGTACAAGGAAGTCCTGCCTTTTTACCTCCGCATCTGTTGCTACAGAATGATTTGCAACTGCGAGAAATATCTCGGCAACCCTTAGATGCACACGTAAATGACATCCACTGCACTTGAGGGAGTGAAAAATGCTAAAAATGCTCATATAAATGGGTAAGCCACAGGTTACCTAGAAAGTATTTGTAATATACATTAAATTTCTTGCTTGCCATCAGAGGAGTCAGCTTTGCGTTAGATCTGTGCTACCCAAAGTCAGCTGGAGCATGAAGCTTAGGGTCTTTTTCAAGACTTTGCTTCCAAACATGACCCATTTGGAGTGATTCTCGGAGTGTATGAAGTCTCAACGCACCTTGAGCTGGCGGGATATTTTCTATGTCATGTCCCTTGGTTTAAAGATGATTCCTTTCCTCGTTGATCCTGTTAGCTTCAGAGCTTCATTCGTAGAAAACAACAACAAAGCGCCCCATCAATGGAAGGAATTTTGCCACTTAGTCTGAAGTTGGAAAATAGGAGAGAACGTGAAAAGCTTCGTTCATTGGAGGGAGGTAATTCCAAATTTTCCCCACTCTCCTCTTCTGTTTTCCCTTGAATGTGGAAGTCAAATCGCAACATGTTAAGGATTGAAACGCCAAAAGACCAGTACACCAGTCAGGACCTAGCTTTTGAGATTCAGCAGAGATGTCAATAAAGTGGTTCACCTTTCCAGTACCCAGGGCAATCCAGAGATTTTTGCACCCAAGCAGTTAGCTGTGAAGAGAAATTGTGAGCACAACTAGGCCTATGTCCGTATCCACAATTCTAATCAAAATATTCTTGCAGCCCTTTACGGCCCCATCTCCGGCATGAAGTAACATCCTGATGTCTACCTCCTCTTGGCTACAAGGTGTCAACTGCGACAAGTCCATAGGGGTTGTGGATAGAACGGTCTGATGATGGGTGACCACAACCATTGCTGAATACTCCTCTGCACGAATGGCATCACTAAAAAATTGGACTAGTTCTTAATTTGTGTCATCTCTCAAAAAATCTGGCCAAATTTTTGGAACTGCCTTATTTATTTCATCACGACGCGGAACACCCTTGACTCTTTTCTGAAGCATTGAGCATTTCAGTGAATCTGAACTTTATTCGTTAAAAACTGCGTCTAACCTACCTTTTGAGCCGCGGAGTTGACTTTTCAAATAGGCTAAAGATCTTCTGCCATTGCTAAAATAGTATCTCCACGGTCTGGGCGCACAATGTTTGCTACTGCAGTTCCATCAATAACGATCATGTATACATTTGGAGTAAAGGTAGAGTCCTCTTCAAGCATAATACTTTCAAGGCAAGCAACAATATCAGCATTATTTCCAAAGCGCAAAATACAATTTTCACAAAGTTCTGGAGAGTAGGTCTGAATTTCGTACCTAAAGAAGTCGTCCACATTTCGTTGAGATGTAAAGACGTGAGAACCAAGTTCTATCACTCTTTACTGAAAGAAGCTGTTCCTTGCCACAATCTTGACCTATTCCACTACTAGTCATCTTGAAGAGAAGAATCTTGTTGTTTTTACTGCTGTATCTATGTATTCAGTGCTAACCAAACTACGTCGTTGGAAAAATTCTTGATCTTGCTGCTGGCCCAAATTTTTAATATTATTCAACTCAGTAACATCTGTGGTGTCCACTACTAGCCTTGAATCCAAAGTGACCAGTTTTTCACTGAAGTCGATGAAAGAGGGTTGCCCATTTCTCCAAAGGCTCTCATTAACTTTTGAACATCGGCTATGAAGCGTTTTTGCTTTGAAGGGTATTCTTTATGATATCGACTTTCGTCTAAGTCATGGGATATAAGAAGACACAAGAACTCATAAACTACTCAAGCCAACTCAGGACCCATGACCATCCAGCTTAGAAGGTCATAAGGGTTCTCTGTTAAGCCAGCAGCTACGCCGTCACCCTTGACAAGAGCGTTGGTCTGCTTGTGATTTTCATCATCGGTAATTCTATAAAATGGAACATCGGATCCTGAGGTGAGCACTTTACCCCAAGATCACTGAGGTCGACTAATAAATTGTTCATTTTATTTTCAGTTTCAAAATAAAGGAGATTTTTTCCTAATATAATTACACTCACCATGGCCTAAAATAGCAAAAACAGTAGTTGGCATTTTTGAGTTCAGTCAAAAAGTACAGAGCGTTAAACTATATCCATACCGGATACCCAGTCATCTTTATTTCCCATTATTCGCCTTTTAGGAGTGGTTTTAACAATAACACAGAGGCAAAATCACCTTTACATGGAAAAATTGAGGTCTAAAATTTATTTTTGGTCATTCGTGTTTTGTTTTCATTGTTTTAATTAAACTATATTGATTTTGTATTTTTCCCTTTAGGGGAGGATTCACTCTCTTAAACGTTTAAAACGCGTGATAGAGCGAATAAATTTGGCATTATAAATCATGTTTGACAAAGAGCTGCGACCTTAAACACCCACGTCTTGATCCAGGATGGCACGTTCTCAAGGATTCCTTAGTCGTTGCACTCCCACATCCTACCCCCTCCCACATGAATCTAACCCCCTCTGAAGTTTGGGCAAAGTGGCCTTCTGTTAGTTTTTGTCAAACCACATCGTTTTCCTTTAAAAGGAAATTCACTTATTCGGATACATTTTTCTTCAAATTAAAAACCTTTTTTCACCCCCAAAGTAACCCCTACCCCAATAAAACTTAGTGGCGACCATTTATAAATGCTCGATCAGGATTGAATAACAAATAAGAGGCTTCATGACCCTCCCAATCATAACACGTCAGAAAAGTTGAAAGACAGAATGTTAAGTCGGATAGTGCGTTTTGACCTGTGAAGATTTATGGAGCGTTGTAAAAAGTGACCAGGATGATGCAACTGAGGCCTCCCATATTTAAATTTATGTCCACTGAACTACATCACGACAAAACTGAGAAATCACTTTTTTTCCAAAGTACATAATTCTTCTGATTTCCTGCAGTAATTCTCTGGACTATCGGTTACAAACCCAACTTGCTGGTCAGCAGTAACTGGCTTGAGACAGATAAATGCCAACCCTAGTCAAGGTGTGACCTTGTGACCTATTGATAGTCATTGAGAGCGCTAGTTCAACTGGGAATTGCCTCGGTCACAAAATAAAAGGGAGGTCATGGTTTAAAGGGGATAATTGGTTTTTGGTATGAATCACAAATTCCCTTGAGATTAACCATCAAAATTGTTGCAGCGTGGATTAGTTTTGAATCCATTTTGGTTACTGCTAGGGCGGTTCAATAGCATGGGCCCTGTTCAATACCATACACACACACACACACAAATCTATCAAACATTATTTTTACTCATAAGGTTATGCCATTTATTGCTCTGTGGTATTAGCTGTCTTTAATTAAAGTACTAATTGGTTTGTATGGATACATATCTAGCTTATGTAAATGTAAGCGCACACTAAATACATATGTTTAACGCAATGGTGGCTTGTGAGTTTGAACACCGGGTGTACTGCTTGTGTGACCAGGAAGAAGGGGATGGGGGTGGTAGGAGATTTAGGAGGGAGCAAGAGGGGTAATTTGGAGGGATGTATATAATAATGTTATCTTTTAAAAAAATGTATAACTAAACATTTACTAAAACTTATTAATTTTTAACACTTATTAGAAAAAATGTCATTTAACTCAATATAAAATGAAAATTAATATTTTCAAGAAAGTGATGTGGCTGATAATGCAAAAATCTTTAGTTTGTTTATACTCTATTTAGCTTAAAACCATACTGATTTTTTTGTACTTGTGGACTATGGTAACACTAATGTAACGGAAATAGATTAATGACGACATAATTTGATTGATTGTAAAAACAAATAAAATAAAACTTGTTTATCTCTAAAAATACTAAACATACTAGATTAAAATATAATAATACAATAAACCTAACTATATTTATTAATTAAAGTGTAGGATAGACAATACTAAAAACTGTCTTTATAAATGATTTATAGATATACTTATTACCAGCACACGGAATAAACGTCAAGCTCATCTTGTATAGCTAGTTGGCCATGTATCCTCTACGAATTGTGAGGTCCTATTGTAACCTTGACTGTGTGACTCATATATCGGGCCGTGTATCTTCTACGAATTGTGAGGTCCTATTGTAACCTTGACTGTGTGACACATATAGAGGCCGTGTATCTTCTACGAATTGTGAGGTCCTATTGTAACCTTGACTGTGTGACTCATATAGTGGGTCATGTATCTTCTACGAATTGTGAGGTCCTATTGTAACCTTGACTGTGTGACTCATATAGAGGCCGTGTATCTTCTACGAATTGTAAGGTCCTATTGTAACCTTGACTGTGTGACTCCTATAGTGGGTCGTGTATCTTCTACGAATTGTAAGGTCCTATTGTAACCTTGACTGTGTGACTCATATAGTGGGCCGTGTATCTTCTACGAATTGTGAGGTCCTATTGTAACCTTGACTGTGTGACTCATATAGAGGCCGTGTATCTTCTACGAATTGTAAGGTCCTATTGTAACCTTGACTGTGTGACTCATATAGTGGGCCGTGTATCTTCTACGAATTGTGAGGTCCTATTGTAACCTTGACTGTGTGACTCATAAAGAGGCCGTGTATCTTCTACGAATTGTGAGGTCCTATTGTAACCTTGACTGTGTGACTCATATAGAGGCCGTGTATCTTCTACGAATTGTGAGGTCCTATTGTAACCTTGACTGTGTGACTCATATAGAGGCCGTGTATCTTCTACGAATTGTGAGGTCCTATTGTAACCTTGACTGTGTGACTCATATAGAGGCCGTGTATCTTCTACGAATTGTGAGGTCCTATTGTAACCTTGACTGTGTGACTCATATAGAGGCCGTGTATCTTCTACGAATTGTGAGGTCCTATTGTAACCTTGACTGTGTGACTCATATAGAGGCCGTGTATCTTCTACGAATTGTGAGGTCCTATTGTAACCTTGACTGTGTGACTCATATAGAGGCCGTGTATCTTCTACGAATTGTGAGGTCCTATTGTAACCTTGACTGTGTGACTCATATAGAGGCCGTGTATCTTCTACGAATTGTGAGGTCCTATTGTAACCTTGACTGTGTGACTCATAAAGAGGCCGTGTATCTTCTACGAATTGTGAGGTCCTATTGTAACCTTGACTGTGTGACTCATATAGAGGCCGTGTATCTTCTACGAATTGTGAGGTCCTATTGTAACCTTGTTTAGTGCAGAGCTTTTGTTTCTAAGCTACGGTCTTATCCTTTCAAAGGTGGCACCAGGATGGCTCCTCAGTAGTTAAAATGTTCCCAGGCACTGCCCTGGACCACCCTGGCTCGACTACAGCAGTGGTTTCTACTTGTCAGAACAGATAGGCGTGTGCTTCTATTTAAATAGCTATATTTACAAGTCCAATACGTACCGGATCGGGATCAAGTGGCACCCTACACTCATTCAAGATATCCACCAAAATCAAATATCATCACAGTAGAGCAAGGAGTGCTTCAGTTGATGAGGTTAGTCACAAAGAAGGAAAGCCTGAGCAGGATGGAGATCCTATAGTTCAAGCGTCTATGACAAGAACAAGAACAGGATACGTTACTGACAAAGGTTATTGAAGGTCCGTTACCGTAGGGAGTCCGGTGTGCGCACAACATATTTAGAATGATCAACTTATTTAATAAATAGGTAAAATTGTATGTCAATAGGATTGCCATGTGTCTAATGGCCGTGAAACGTATGGCCGTCGATTATGTTCATGAAGGAGGTAAGCCAGACACAATTGTATCTGATCATGGACCAACCACTGAATTAACAGCTTAGTGAAGAAAGGCATTGTACAAGGATGTACAGCTACCTACTACCTGGGATACAGCCCTTTAAAATGTCCGCATGTATTTAGAAAGAATACTGCGTTTTTTATTGTCACAGTAATCACTGCTCGTGGCCCAAATATAATCCCAGGACCACTGGAAAGGCTGTTCCAGTTTCCAACGAGGAGCTAGCTGTCCAGGGAACAGAAGTTGGAACGAGCTGATAGTAACATGGGACACGCAGTTTGTATGAGAAGGACCATTCTTATTCAGATGAATATAAAATAGAGAGCTTTTTACTCGTGAAGACACTCAAACTATCCTCCGCACTTAACAAGGAGATTCTAATATTAATCTTAAATTATCGGAGACCAGATAAAGTTCATCTGAAAAATTTATACCCAAAAAACCACGGCCACTTAAGTAAATATGGTGCAGAACTAATAATAATAATTTGTAATTAATAAGAAAAAGAGAAACCACATGAATAATTTATAGAGAGCAAACTGTCAAACAGGGCCGTAGCCAGCCAATAATTTCAGGGGGGGAGGAGGAAGGGGCTAGGTGGGCTCATTCCCCAAATGCTGGAGGCTAGAAAAAATTGTAAATGAAAAACAGATCTAGAAGCTATCTGAAGTGTTTTTTATGACAGTATAAACCCCTAACTGCTTAAAGCAAGGAAAAATTCTAAATATTAAGCACATTTAGAAGTGCTCTCTGAAGTGCTTTTTATGATAACATAACTCCATAAATACTGAAATCAGGGAAAATTCTAAATATAAAACACCTCTATATGCTTTCTGAAGCACTTTTTGTTGTAACACAGCCCCCTAATTTGTATTTGTACCCTATTTTTGATGGTGTTCGAACCATTAATAAAGTCATATATATTTTGTTCAACAAATTTCGGGGAGGTTTGAATCCCCAACCCCCCCTCCCCTCCTGACCTCGGCCTTGGTCATGGAATATTTAACAGTCTTGTTATAATAATTAAAATATGTAATGGTGAAAGTTACTCGTGTGGTTATAAAATGTAAGTGAGCTGTTCAGGAACGTTGAAGTTAAAATGAGGGATGGGGGGGGTTTCTATTCCCATTGAGAGTGGCTTCTTGGGAAGTTCTGAAAGGATTAGTGTCTATCTGTAATGATTACACCACCAACCATAAGGGGAAAGGAAAATTACAATAGTCAAAACTAGGTTTTGAGTAGAGTTAAGGTTGGAGCATTTGCTAATAGTTATGTTTACATTATCAACAGTAAGGAATATCTGTTAAATGATTACTAAAAATATCTTGTAACATTAAAATTAATTTATAGAAATCATTGATAATGTATTAATTAGGCAGTAAATAGGTAAATGTTTCATAGAAACTATAATTGCTAATGTATGTATATCAATCTAATAGACAAGCCATAGGAGCTTAAACTATTGGAATTATAAATGTATCTTATTGTGTGTATTGCAATGAAACTCTTAAAATAAATTTTATACAGTACACAAAGTAAGTAGTTTGAGAGATACAATTTTATTATTTTAGATAGTGAATAGCTATCTATGCCCCAGACATGGCACACATTTCTCTTTTTGGAAATCGCAAAGGTTGCGAGAGGGTATTTTTGTATTGCTTATAACATAATGCCAGTTATGATTATTTCTCCCTTTAAGTACTTCGCTATCAATCTAGTGTTATTATAAACGTAAATAAAATAATGTGAATTCCCTATGTCGAATAAGATTTCAAGTCTCCACAACGCAGTGATTTGTGGTTTTGTCAGTGTGCACATGTGTGGTCATGGGAAGGGCAGCAGACTTCAAAAGGTGGAATTACTCGAGAAGAAGCAATAACAATGGCAAATTGCCGAGGTCTTGCGTGACGTTCTGCAGCCGAGAACTGTTCCCAGTGTGCGCATGGGATGGTGTCAAATACACCATCTTTCCCAACAACTGCGAGCTGCAGGTTCACAACTGCACTCACAAGACGAGTAAGTTCTATCGTGGGCCACCTGCATTCTCTACCAGGAGGGTAAAGGGTATAAGTATTATCTGTCAGTAAGTTCTATCGTGGGCCACCTGCATTCTCTACCAGGAGGGTAAAGGGTATAAGTATTATCTGTCAGTAAGTTCTATCGTGGGTCACCTGCATTCTCTACCAGGAGAGTAAAGGGTATAAGTATTATCTGTCAGTAAGTTCTATCGTGGGCCAACTGCATTCTCTACCAGGAGGGTAAGGGGTATAAGTATTATCTGTCAGTAAGTTGCATGGTACTTACATACGAGAACAATAAGCTTCACCGTAGGAACAAGATTTACACAAATTAACTATAGTAATATATTTAATGTAGCAACTAGATTTCTATTGATATAATAGAACACCTTTTCATATATTGTTGAGTGTTTTATTATCTATATCTCCCGCCAAGTAATATTTTCAGAAGTGTTAAAGAGAGTGAACTTCACACTATACCTTAGCTAGTGCCTATAGCGTCCGTTAGGGTTAACCTAGGTGATCACCCAACCCGTCATTTGGTCTAAAGTCATTTGGCCTAAAGTTTAGGCCAAATGACTTTAGGCACACTGACTTTAGGCACACTGACTTTAGGCCAAATGACTTTTAGGCCAAATGACTTTAGGCCAAATGACTTTTAGGCCAAATGACTTTGAGGCCAAATGACTCTTGTCGAACTTAACTAAATCAATTTTTGTATTCAAAATACATTTTAGGCCAAATGACTATTTAACCTTAGTTCCTAAGTTGAAGATCCAAGTAAGAAATATGAAAGAGATTTTATTCTACTATTTAACCTTAGTCCCTAAGTTCATGATCCCAGCAGTAAGAAATATGAAAGAGAGAGAGAGAGAGAAAGTCAATACTTGGAAGGAACTTATTAAATGTGTGCATCCTTTTAATATCACAATGGTATGGGGGGTATCCTTAAAACTCCTCCATCACGCTTGAGCAAATCCACACGCAAGTCACCAGCCCCTCCCAATTCATCCCCCTGAACCATCCCATGCCACCATACCTAGATCAATAACCCTCTACACCTCCCTGGAGATACCACAGTCCTGAAAAAACAGTTTACATGCTATAGGGGTTAAAAATGATTAACACTTCCCGCGCTCACCCCTTGATATACCACACGTTCCTGTATTAAGACTATATTCTGAGAGAGAAAGAGAAAAAACATACGCGCTTCCTTCCTGAGAACCCACACAAATTCATCATCACACACCCTCCCCCCCCAGAACCATCCCGACCTCGAGAAGCACGATCGATAATTACCCCTATACATCCCCGGAGAAACCACTGTCCTGAAAACTGCATTCATGCTAAAGGGGTTATAAGAAAAAAATAAACCGTTTCCCCTATACCCCTCTGAGATACCATTGTCCTTTGAGTATAATTTATATCTTACTCATAAGCTAAACTATTAATGAGAAACTATTAAATGGCTTTAAACAGAACTCTAACATTGCAAGTAACTATGAAATTTATAATTATGATACCTCTATTCGTCCCTATGAAAATGATTCGAATCCGACCCTGAAGTATATTAATTAAATTATACTTTATAAACCTCGATTAATTTGGCAATATATTATACGCAAACCAAATTTATGTTACAAAGTGGTACATAATTATTACAAAACGTTTGCATTGAAAAAAGTTCCAAATCATAAAGATCTAATTAACCCTTAATTTGGAGTGGCAATTTTGATATGCTAATTTTTCAAAATGGTTGGGGTACAAAACTTTTTGTTTGTGGTACAAAACGGTACAAAACTAAAACAAAACGTTGACATAGAAAAAAATTCAAAATTCGAAAGTGGTATTCCAAGTTAATGCCCCCCGTGACGGGGTCTCCATGACTCTTGCATAGCGTGGGCGGTTATCAAGCGTTGGTCAAACGATTCAACCTTGACACTTGATTTAATCGGGTGAAAAACAACATTGTAGCCAGTCGGGGACAACGTTAAGTAAAACGAGGATCAGAGACTATCGACAACGTTTTAAATAAACAACGTTGTAATAGACAACGTTACAGCAGGATTTAATGTGGTTCAATAGGCTGAATTTGGTTGCAAATGCTGAGACTTTTGAATATTTGAAAATATATTTTATGTAAAGCAACAATTTACCATGACATAATCTTCTTTTGGGTGAACCACAGTATTGGCCGTTCGGTATAAGGCAATATACTTTAATTACACTTTGTCACGGTTAGTAATCAGGTTGGGGTTCGAATCCTAGCAAATTTACTGTCGAGTCCAAGATAGTCGGTAGCGCGAATGCCAATTGAGCTAGGGGTCCCAAGTTGCACGTTTCCAACCTCAATTCTCGATTGTATAAAGGTGATTTTTATTCAGAATTCACTTTAGGCCAAATGACTTTAGGCCAAGTGACTTTTAGGCCAAACGACTTTTAGGCCAAATGACTTTTAGGCTAACTGAATTTTAGACCAAATGACTTTTAGGCCAAATTACTTTTAGGCCTAATGACTTTTGGGCCAAATGACTTTTAGGCCTACTGTCACGTCTTCGCCCAAGCCACAACTATCCTTGCGCCGCATTACAAAAAAGTGTATTTAAAAAAAAATTAATACTTTAGCTAATAATTATTTATAAATTAATAACATATACTTATTGTCTCTAAAGCTAAAAATATATTTTTAGAAATATTGACTCACGAGATAACCACTTTTATATGTTATGACATTAGAGGTCTTTAACACTCTCCAACAATATTAAGACAAGAGGAAAGGAAGAAGAAATAATAGGCTATTTTTGCAAGATGTGGGCTTACATTTATTTTTAATTTACTAATTTATTTATATTATCTTTAATTTTTATTGTCTGGTATTTTCGTACCTCATTATTATTATTTTATTATTATTTTATTATTATTATTATTATTATTACTATATTTTGACCAAAGTAAGGCATTTGACTTAAGTCAGTATACTATTATACTCTCGAAACTTTCTAATTTGGTCCTATCATACTCATACGTAAATTGGTTCAGCAATTAATTGAATGAAAGATCATTCACTATTAAAATAGATACACCCCCCAAAACATTTATATCCCCTTGCCTTATACCTAATTGATATTGGTAGATATTTAAACTCATTTAGTTATTTAACCTTTGATTATGATGTAAAATTATATAATGTTATCAAATTAACTGCAGATTGTATAGCTTTACAACACGACATAAATGTTACCTTACAATGGTCTCTTGAAAATGGAATGTCTATTCATAAATATAATACTAAACCCACATATTTTACTAGAAATACTGGTCCTATATGTTTTACTTATAAGCAGTTCAATGATAACATAATTCGCTCCCCCTATATAAATGATCTATGTGTTCTTCTGAACAATAAACGCTGTTTCCATTATCATGATGACCATATTTCATCCCAATCATTGAGATTACTGGGTCTTTTTTTAACTTATCACCCTATTATCTAAGAAAGTTGACTTTTTTTTATGTTTGTACTATGGCCTGGTTAGATCTAAGCTATAATGTTATACCGTTATACTGTTGCTTGGAATTCCATTAGCTTAACTGACTCTCGCAGGTTAGAAAACGTTCAAAGAAAATTTGTCGCTGCGTGCTTTGATAAATTCTTTACTAATCGGATTTATAATGATTATGACAGAATTTGAAACCTCTTAGGGCTCCAAACTCTTTACTCAGGCAAACTTTATTGAGATGCCCTTTTTGTTTTTAATATTCTCAAGAGCAACAATTCTTGTAAATTTGCCCTTGATTATGTAGGTATATAGCCATGTCCCTTCCCAGGCCTCTCTTTATCTAAATTACCAGCACTATAATAAATTAAATTGAAATGGAATTATTATTATTATTATTATTATTATTATTATTATTATTATTATTATTACCATCCGTCCCGCAGGGAATACGTCGATAGAATACAGCTGGAGTTCAAAGTTTAGGTCTGCAGGGCGCATAATCCCCCTGAGCCTGGCCTGCCAGTGCTGAGTATAATAGTTGGAGAACAACACGTCTAATGAGCATTTGGGCATTCAGCAAATTAAAATTAATTAATATAACAGTATGAATGTTAATATTAAATCATATGCACTAGAATTTGATTGAAGAGAAGATGGTAAAGAACTATCTTGTGATGAAAATCACAATGGACTCAGGTGGGATTCGCAACCAAGTTCAACCTCTCCCGTAATACCCACTCCTATTGAGTTTGAAAGCACTGAGCACAATATTTATTTATATCATACCATTCTTATCTTATAATTCAAACATTATAATAATTGTCAAAACTAAACTTGTAAAAACTTTAAAATAGATATACTTGTATTAGAGCTTACAAAATAAGTACAATACAGTTAGTTGGTAAAACCTTTTGTACCGTAGGAATGTAATTAAAATTAAAATCACAACACGAATAGGAGATAAATATAAGCGCTCTAGCTATTCACTTTTTAACACAGCCTTTAAAATAGATACTATTTGACCAGTTTTAAATATCTATACAGTGGTTAGATTCACACTTCCTCCGCGAGGTCCATTTATCGTAGTACCCTATTAAGTGTTCACTAATTTTTGGTGGTTTCTGATCAAAACCTAAACATATATTCAACAAAGGTATTATATCTAAGTTAAGAATAAAACTATTTTTACAAATAAATAAACATCCGACCAGAACCACGTGGCTACCTCCATTGTTTATAAAACATATAATGGTATTTAATTAATTCTGTAATTTATTGTTAAATGTTTGTAATAAGAATCCCAAGACCCCATTATTATATATTATATATTCTATAACCTGTATATTCAATGGGGACGAGAACCAATAAAATACTATTATATTTTTTACTTTCTCGCTAACTCACAGGTAGAGAAAGTATTGTGATCGTAAAAAAATTGAACTCGAGATTTTAATGAATCTCGACTTTTTTGAACCCCCCCTCCCACCCCCCTCAATACGAAAAAATTGTTTTTGAATTTCCGTCTCTCTGTCTGTTTGTATGTACCTTATACTAGACCCTAAACCATTTTTCCAATCAGGCTGAAAATTTGCATCTGGGGTTTTCATAGAGTTGCCCCAAGGGGTTTTTGGAATCGGATATCCAAGCCTAAAATTAATGTTAGTTTACTGAAGGGCAAAAAGTGAAGAAAATTAACTATCTCAAAATTGGCACTAATGATTTTTGATTAAATTTCATTTTTAAACATTTATACATATTAGAATCAAAATGGCTACTCTCAATATTTCGGCAAACGACTTTGTGTTCTGGTCTAATGCGTAAATTCTTATTTTTTATCATATCTCCGTAACTAATTGAAATATTAAATTATTTATCGTTGAAAATATGTAGAGCTATTTATAATACAAATCTTTTATTTGTAACATATTTTTATAAAACCAATAAATTTCAATATATATACATTAACTATTTGAACACTAAAGATAAAGTATTGTGACCGTAAAAAAAAAATCTAACCCGAAATGGTGATTGATGTCGACGTCTCATGAACCCCCGAACCCTAAAAAGTGGTTTATGCAATGCTGTGTGTCTGTTTAACCCTAAAATCAATAGTAGTTTAGTAAAAAGAGAAAAAATCGATTTTTATCAAAATCTGCTCTAACGATTTTGATTAAAATTTGTATCTTGCCGTTGATTAAGATCATAAATAAAATGGCTATTTTCATTTTCCCGTGAAAATTACTTTTAGGGTAATTTACAGAAGCGGAAATTTCCTTATCTGCACAACTATTTGAGATACTAAATAGCTTATCATTGCAAAATTGTAGTACTATTAAAAATAAATATTTTATGTGAAATCTATTTTTATAAAACCAGCAATTTCTGAGACCAATATATTAATATAATTTTTTGAACTTTAATTGTAAAGAGATACTACTTAAGTTTTAAAGCAATAATTCTCCAAGGCCATAGAGTAATTAAAAATAAGTAAGTCTTTCAAAAAGGCTTATGTTATTTTTCCTTAAGCCTTCTAGGAGAAATGTTTGTACAACAATGATATATCTCCATAATTTTAGACTCAATGATCAATATGTACATTTTTTATTGGTCAAAGTTTACAAAAGAGGGATTTAATAACAATGCGATGACCTGAAGCTGTGCAACATCTAATAAAATGTCAAAAATTTTAACTGAAAGTCGAAATTTTAATACGAACTGTTGACCCTTATGGACCCAATATCGATCTTTTTTATTGGTCCAAACATACAAATGAGGATATTAGATTTCTAAGAAAAATATTATAAAATTTAAAACCGGGACTCAAAAAGTTTTACTTGTATAGTGCAATTTATGCTTGGCGTAGATAATGTATATTATTTCGTTTCGCACATATTACGAGTTTTGAGTAAATATCTCCATTTTCAAACAATAGAGTGAGAAAGTCCGTGCGGAGTTCCATACCATTTATTTTAAAACAATGGAGATATCCACGTGGTTCTGGTCAAATGTTTATTTATTTGTAAAAATAGTTTTATTCTTAACTTAGATATAATACCTTTGTTGAATATATGTTTAGGTTTTGATCAGAAACCACCATAAATTAGTGAACACTTAATAGGGTACTACGATAAATGGACCTCGCGGATAAAGTGTGAATTTAACCACGGTATAGATATTTAAAACTAGTCAAATAGTATTTATTTTAAAGGCTGTGTTAAAAAGTTATTAGCTGGAGCCTTATATTTATCTCATATTCATGTTGTGATTTTAATTTTAATTTTAATTACATTCCTAGCGTACAAAAGGTGTGTTGTACTTATTTTGTAATAACTTTTATATCTCATTCGTGTATATACTGTGTTTATATTAACAATAAATGTTTTCTTTCACGAACTAGTAATATAATTTTTTAAATTTATATTGAAATACGTTAAAATCACAAAATCCTACAGATTCAAATCAACCAAATTAATGCAGTACGTGTTATTTGACAGGATTCCAGCCAGTCGATTACCAACTGTGTTGAGAAGAACTTCACATCATTTCGGGCCTCTGCAGATGTATTGGTTATTAGAATGTTTATCATATATTAATTTAAATTTAATACATAATTTGAGGAAATATTTAATAATTTTATATTTTATAATTTACAATTTTAACCTTTCTGTAACTTTATGTTTAATTTTTGTTATATTTTAATGTTAACATTGTGTCTAATACAGCATTGTGAAGTAATAAAAATGATGTTATAATCTTTATGTAGAATACAATGCATGATAGGCTTACAATACATGTTTACAGTAGCGAGGCGTCAGGATGGGCAGGATACGATCAGCTATCCCAAAAGGTTTTGCAAATGAAGAGAAAACATCCCGTTACATAAAATATATGTCAAATAGAAATTTTAATGGTCATTTTTCTTGAAGAGTAGTTGTTAGCAACGCGCGAAGCAAGTGTGTCCATTCCTTTTGTTAAGATATCTGATGCCTTTCCACCTAATACTCCCGGAAAATTGGGCCTACGGGAAGTTATGAGGGAAATGCACGCGCAATGGCTCGTCTCAGCCACTGAAGGTGACCAGGAAGAGCTAAAACTCGAGTGAGTAACTCCAAGTATCGTGTCCACGTCACGTGAGCTCAGAGTCACGAATTGGCGGCCAGTCATGCCTGGAAATCGAAAGCGGACAGCCGCTGGAGTATTGTTGCTGCTACTTGTGGAGAAACGAGCAAGAAAAGGGAAGGAAGGTAACAAGAAAGTGTTGGGTGAGGGAATGGATAGAATGGCGATATGCGTTAGGGGCTCGCAACACTCCAGCCCAAGAACTAATTATGGAAGATGTGGGACGGTTCTGGAACTTTACCCGAATGGGAGCTTGGGATATGGGATGTTTAATTCAGACGCTGGCACTTACGCTGACCAAACAAGACACACTAAGGTTTTTCGCATCAGGTATGTAAATTGAATACATAGGTACAGTTTTGCAATAGATTTTTTTTACCTGGAGTAGTTAACCTGCAAGACTATGTGAAGGTATGTTGGAGCTTTATTTATTCTTCTCCCTTACACGATTCACCATTTTATTAAGTGGCACAAAACTACTTGTCTATATATTACTGTTGACTTAATTCCAAGTTGGTATAAGCAAACTCTGTTTCTTGAGACACATCCTCCACTGAACGTGTGACCCAAGAGCAGGTAGCAGTATTCACGAGAATGCCCTCTGCTTGGTCTAAGGCTCAGCTATGGCCCGTCCAATCTTGCTCATAAGGCGCATTCTGTTGGCGTCAACTCCCATGTGACGCAACACTATCGCTCGTGCTCACCGCAAGTTTTGTACTGATCCATATGCTGTTGCAAGTACATTTATGTATGACTTGGTTGGCTTTCTGCACACATATGTCAAAAGAAACCTTGTGATTATGTAAAAACTCGACCCCACCCCTTAATTCAAAAATGTATCACAAAGGACTGCATGATATACTGCGGGTGGATATTAACTATACAATATGGTAATAACACTCCCACAAAGAGGCATTTCTGTTCAGTGGCGTAGGAACGATTCTGAGTTGGGGGTGTACCGAAAAACCATAGCCAGCAGATACAGTGGTATTATTAGAAATTATTTTGGACATTTTAAAAGCTGCTGATTTTAGCTTAATCAAGTAAATACAGAGACTCGACACGGGGAGTCTGTCATATGTTTCAAGGGAGCCGCTTGGTCAGTGTAACATTGCTTGTAATAGCAGGTGAAATCGTAGTGCATTCACCAAGGAAACAGCTGGTATGAAAAAAATGATGGCAGTGGTAACACTAATTTATATCACTTCATCTGAACGAAGATTAAATCTACATTGGAATAGGCCTACAACAAGTCCAATACAAATGCCCAACATTCAATGCTAATTATACATACTCGCGCACACATTACATATTCAAAACATTTCAATCAAAATACAACTTTATTCCCTTAGCGGTTGTCGATGCCAATTACATGTTCATTTATATAGACGTGGGTTGCAATGGATGGGTAACTAATGTAGGGGTTTTCATTCATTCCACACTAAGCCAAGCATTGGAGGCCAACCAACTCGAGATTTCTGAGCCCAAATTCCTTTTGGGTAGAAATAAGGAAATCCCTTACTACTTTCTGGCTGACGACGCATTTCCTTTACGGACTTTCCTAATGAAACCATATCCCTAAAGGGATCTTCCAGCTAATGAAAGGATTTTCAATTACCATATCTCCAGGTCAAGAAGGATTGTAGAGAACTGCTTTGGAGTTGCGGATCAGAGGCGGATCTGTTGACACAGAGGTTTCAGTTGACCACAACATTCAGCCCGATGATGAGGGTGCTCCCACTACGGCTTACCATCTTGTCCAGCATAACGAGACGCAGGAGAGGAGCTTACAAACTACTTCATGACACCACAAGGTGAAGGGAGCTGGCAATACAGACATGTTTGGGTTAGACTGTGAGAAAAATGTGCTGTATATAATGCTACTTCAACATATTATTATTATTATTATTATATTAAACTTTTGTCTTGTAAACTAGTGTAGTTGAATGAATCCACACGTGTATATGTTTTTGTAAATACATTGTTGCATGAGCTTTTTAGTAAACAAATATTCATATTATTTGTATCTGTGCCAAAGGAATGTTTCATTGCCACTACCACAATAAATAAATAAAATTAACAAATTTGTAAATTATGTTCTGGTACTACCGGTTAGTTGTGGTAGGTATGGCAGAACAGAAAGCTATGCATGTGTATGCGTAGGGCTATAATATTTATTTCAAGGTTTATTTACTAAATTAGATATAGTATTCTTGGTGGTTATAACTGGTACTACGAATTGCAACGCTTGGAAATATGGATATTTTGAGGCCGCTTCATCTACCGTGCTGCTGCTTTTCCTTTTCCCAAGTGTCTGTAGTTCTTGAGAGATCTAGAGTAAACTAAATCATGTACAAAGAATGTTTACATTTATTTATTTCTAGCCTGCCTCATTTATATTTTTTACTTACCTGGTGTCTCAGGTTATGTGTTTTTCGTGGTATCTCTTCAGTTGAAGTTAAAAATACTGCTGCAATTACATCATGGAAACACTCTTCCTATCTCTATTTTTGTAATCTGTACACCAGCAATTCCATAATGTAGGCCTACATTCGTACATTTCAATCAACCTCACGATTTCCAAATGCGTGCATGTGAGTCTAGACATTTCAGTGAACAACGTCTGCACAACAGGGGATAGTACTCTCATCTAAATGCTCGAGGAGCGTTCCCTGCGAGTATCTCTCTGAGAGGTGGTGTAAGGTGTGTCTACATGACAGCCCGGCTTTCAGATGGAAACTCTCCGCGAGTAAGCCCTGCTCTCCGCTAGTTCGGGCTTACAGACGGCAACTCTCCGCGAGTAAGCCCTGCTCTCCGCTAGTTAGGGATATTTAACTCTCAGCAGTGTGTCCACGATGCGGGTACTCTTGAGAGTTGCTCTCGAGAGTAAAAACTCTCACCGTGGACACTAACTTTTACATTATGACAATAGGCCTATATAGTGTGTTTCAAAGGTTTATTTTTAGTATAGATTAGATAGGTTTATTCTTCATTTCTTTAAAGGCCCAGCTCAGCATAATTTTTATTAATATTAATGGCAAAAGCATTGATAAGATTTAAGGAATTTTATTATGTCTCGAAATAAAAAGATGCTAAGGGCCTGTTCAAGAAAAATTTTGCCATCATATAGAAATATACAATGGAAGAAAAGTTTATTTGCCAGACAAATGTTATGACCGGTTGCCAGTCCATAGAGGATGGGAGCGCACACATTTAAACAATACGAGAGGTGTTTCCTATTCTATAACTAACTTGTTTAATGACATGGAATATAACATATACAAATATTTACAAACTATGATAGATACTTGTTATATGGTATCTGAACCTGGGTAAACTACCATAGCTCTACCATATTATTGGACTATTCAGAGTTCTTAAGTTCAACAGCATCCTCTGATGAAGTACCTGACACAACTGTCGTGCTAGTCAATCATTTTGTACCAGCATTGAACTCCGGGTCATGAACTGCCGTTCATTCATAACTGGACTTTACATGATCAGTAATGAAGCCATTGTCTCAAGACTAGGAATGTAATCGTAAGCTAGGTGGCCATCATAAGTTGCAACAATTCCTAGTTTCAACCATGAACTTCTGTAGCGGTACATTCTTAATTGTGAGTATATACTCTGTTCTACAAGTTTTTGTTTACCAAAAATACCCCTCAATTTATAAAAGATCCCTTGGTACGCTCTTTTCAATACAAACTACCCCTCTTAAGTGTGATTTAAACATAAACAAAGATATATTTTATGCGTTTATTATAATATAAAATAAAAGTATTTGAAAAAAAAGTTCATATCTAGTGGAACAAATTTTTTGCAATTTTTCGCCTTTTTGTGTGATATGAGTGTACACGTGACGGCTCGCTGTGGCGTGGCTGGCCAATATTGGAGTTGCTAGTCCCTCGACTCCCTCCATCAACCATCCTGTGGCGTGGCTGGCCAATATCGGAGTTGCTAGTCCCTCGACTCCCTCCATCAACCATCCTGGAAGTCCTCCTAACCATTGTCCTCCATGTATAAGTCTACTCTTCTCGATGCTGTTGACACTTCACTCCCTCTTGGGTTGACCGGCTCGATGTTGATGTTGCTCGTAGCTGTTAGGAACACCTGTACTCCTCCCCGTTCCAGAAGATCTGTATCTGAAGATAATGACGCGTCTCTGGTGACCATTCTGAAGCTTTGGTGTCTGCTCCATCATTGATGATAGTCTAGAGTTCTGTCTAGATTATGTTCTCCAATTATAAAGTACTTCCCAAGTTGTCCTCATCCTGTTCTAGGTCTTAAAGTAACCTGCGTCTTCTTTGTTGGCGTTCTGGGATTTCATGGCGTGGATAACAACTAGCTTGTTGTTTATTTTTATTTTGTAATCCACATCCCCTAGTTTCTCAAGTATTACGTATGAACCCTTCCATCGTTCTGCCAGTTTCCTTTAAAATCCTTGTTTTAAGGCTGTATCGTACAGATAAACAAGGTCCCATAGGACATACATTTTGTTTGTTGTCTTCAGGTCATAAAACTGTTTTTGTTTCTCTCTTGAATTTTTATATGCTTCTATTACTGCGTTGAAAGCCTCCCTTAATCTTACTACTTTTAGTGCAAGTGTCTATTTTATAAGCTAAAGTTATATTTAAGGTCATTTTCGGTTGGCAATGTTATTTACTTCCCATAAATTAAGTAATAAAGTGTGAGTAGATAGTAGGCGCTTTGAACCTACTATAAATAGATCTCTAAAACCCCCCGAGGGTATGCCGCAATTTTTTTTAAATATTTCATAATTTTTTGTATTTGTTAATTTCGCAAGACTTCAGACTAGTTATGCAATTTGTTTTTCTACTTTCTGACCCACTTGTTCCAAGGGCAGATGTCGCGAGGGAATTATTATCTATGTGATTATTCTGTTTTCTCAATACTTCGTAATTTAGGAGGAAGTGTACCAGAGTTTGCATGAAGGGAGAGTATAAAACCATCTCCAATCAAAGCTTGAACTCACAAACCAGGAAGAAGTGTACCAGCGTTTGCATGGAGGAAGTGTATAAAACAATCTCCAACCAAAATCATGCTGTTAAGGAAAATAAAAACAACGAATTAATTACATTTTTTTTTATACATTTGAGCAAGAATACTATCCAAAATAAAGACTAATTTGAAAACCACCGTTCCCTATTTTTTTTCTGGACCCTTAAATTGATATTATCTACTGTAAGAATCTGGTAGAGATAAATTTTGATGAAATACAATTTTTATAATCAACATTGATAACATGCTACTTTATTATTAGTAATATTCAAATTATAATAGAAATATACTAATAAAAAATGACAATTACAAATGCCATCACTTTATGTAGGACTTATTTAAAAATGTTTTAGTACTATGGATGGTTCAGTTTGTCCAAATTGAATGTAACTGAATTTGAAAACTATGTGAACAAATATTTAAAGGAACTGGTGTAGATAATAAAACACAACCATGATAGGTTTAGAATATTTATTTACAGAATATTTATATACAGGTTTCTTGTAAGTTTGTTTCTTCCTATATATTGAAAACAACTGAAATTACAGGTTTTAAAAAGGGGTCTTTCTTGTGTCTCCAGTTACCACGGTACTAGGAAAAAAAAAAGGAAAAATATTTTAGATATCTGCAAAATGACTATATATTACAATACATAATAGGGTAATATTAAGTTTGCGTTGGCAAAATTTATATACGGGTATCTAGTAAGTTTGTTTCTTGTATCTCCAGTGGCCACGGTACCAGAAAAAGTATAGAATGTTATATTGACTAGAAATAATCAGGTAATTGAATGTTTTCTCTGGCACATGAAAAATATAAAATAGCTATCTCGGGTGAATGAAATAAAACAAAAAATAAATATGCGTATTTACATGAAGAAGAAAAAAGAAAAGAATATTTGAAGAATGACACCTTGTTAGAAATGTATTATAGGTGATCGCTCAGCCTATCTAAAGAATCACTTATTTGTGGCGAGCGTATTTGTAAGGACTCCGATACCCAAACGGCAATGTATTATAATCATATATAAACCTCCATTTTGGTGTACACCGGTCGAAAGAATTTTTCTGTGAAACGGTGCATACAGTCACCAAACCTTTTCTTACAATTTTCTGCTGTATCTTATGTTCCTTTCTGCAACCGGTTATGTGACCATCGCCTTCAATACTTCGAAATTAGCATCGTTCCAGTTGCCGTAGTTTATGGTGATTCCTCGAAATTTGGACACCATTGTTGTTTTGGTAGGACCAACGCAAACTTGGTAAGCGTAGTTTTTTTGACCACCAGAAAAAAAGTTTCAATGTAGCTTCTGGACTGTAATCCTGAAGGTGAGGTCACCCAAAAGGTATCCGATCAGTGGACTCAATTTGCTGAAGCGTTCCGTGTATAGAACACTTTCTGTATCGTGATACAAAAGGCAGTCCCCCAATTTTTCAAGGCTGCTGTACAAGTGCAACCTACCATTGTAGCATGCCACCACCTCACTTATGTTTGGGTTAGGGCGCATCACGTCACGCACATCCTTGTAATTGAGGAACATGATCTCATCATTAATGTCAATGACGCTGTCCACGGTGATGGTCGGATCCGTCAGGTATTTGTGAACTTCCCGATAATCTTTGAAAATTGCCACGTGTGGTAAACCGGGTATTTATCAAAACTATCTCCATAACGAATTCAAAAATATTTTAACCATTGTGCAGGGACCGTGGTTTTTACACACAGAGCCCAAATCGAGTTTCAGCCCTTCCCTTTGCTCGTAATTTTTAATTCAAGCCGATTTGTCCTCGTGTAAGGCGCAGAATTCCGGCCATATACTGGTATCTTGTTTAATTTTTAGAAAAATATTGATGTAACCGTGAAACAAGCCACCAGAACGAGTCTGACGGTCGTAGACTTAGACAATTGTACTCCCACAATTTGTGGACTGCTTCAACGATGTAGCCTTTCTCCATGGCCTCGCAAATCTTGTCAATCACCCAGACACCTGTCAGCCAACGATTCTTATTTTCGTCGATCTGACAGTCACCTTAGTTTTTCTCCTCCCCGCATTTCTGGCACAGGTTAAACATGAGTTTGTTGTGCATCCGTGTAGGCAATACGGTCATGAATAAATCTCGTAAGGGCATCACGGTACATTTTGCTAATCTTTCTACCTGATCTACGGGCAGACAATTTGGTTCCAAGTGAATCTTTGGGTGGCTGACGGGGTATATTTTTGTACTTGCAAACATATGGGTATAGCGAAAACACGTCCAAGTACTAGATTGTCTCTTCACGACCACGGTCTGCTTCGTTGTAGAGCTTAATTCAATGTGTGCGTCCGCCAAAGAGTGCGTCCCTGGGACTTTGGGGCTACTTACTGTAAACCTAATGCTGGAGCACAAGTTGCTTCAAGTCTTTTCGGTGTGTTTCATCACGTTGAACACGCACTCCCACATTTATACGACCATGTAGCTGGCCTTTTTAAATTTGTCCACACAAGCTATGATCGCTTCATAACGTGTTTCCATGGTCTGGTGTTGGTGGTTTTTTATTAGGGGTGGTCCTGTCAGGAAAACACAAAGCACACCAGTACCAATAACAGCCCCAAAACTCGTAGACAGTATCCCCATCTTTAACAAAGCCATCTACACGTCTCCCTAATATAAAAGCCTCACGACCGTTGCCTGCTTGAAGTATATAGATATTACGTAGGTGGTCTTCCCAGCAAAGACATTGTACGGTGACGTGCGACTGTTGGTACGCGCACCTGTAGACACCGTTAGGAACGATACCCACCATATTTTCCTTGAGGTGACTAAGGCGATACATCAACATGGCTGCTCTAGCGATCATACACGACACTCTAAAAGCATCCACCTCTGTGGTCGTCACGAGTATGTCTCTAAACTTGAGGCAGGCCTTCCGCAGGATCTCTACATATTTTATTTAGTACAATTCCAATTTTGTGTTTAAATCAAAAAAGTAATTGTCTTTGACCAATTTGTCATACCACCCCTCAAATCGCTTCCTTCCATCGACCAGCATTTCATCGATACCGTAGTCCTCCTTTGGCGGCAAGGGACAGCTATATAGCAAGTTTTCCTTCTTGTTGAAAAAATGGGGGAAATATCGCTTAGCCAAGGACACGATCAGATCACATTTTGGACAACACCATTGGTAGAAAGTTTAGCGAGTCGATAAAGTGAAGTGGACCGTAACGCATGGACATAATCTTCCCAACCGTTCAGATGAGTTCTGTGTAATCCAATTCCCATTCTTGTTAGTAATTATATTAAGTAAGCCTACGTTAATTTGTAGGCAATATTTTACTATTTTAAAACCATCTATATATTAATATATTACGTTTAAATGTTTGAAAATAGTTTTTGTTGTCACAGAACACTGTATGTGTGCGCATATTCCATGTAGCAATTTAGTAATATGAAAGCTCAAATAGTTCCATATTATATAGTTTCAGAAACAATTAACAAGATTTTTATGTTTTTAGCACCACATCTTACTACCCATTCAGGTTATACTATTTACTCTAATATGTTAGGTCCAAAGAAAGTTGAATTTAGAGGATGTGCACCCGAATTCACGAGGAGGGAGAGTGGGAAACCATTTAGGAAATAGCACTCAGTACACCCGACTGGGATCGAACCCCAATCTCCCTGCCATTGGCAGCTAGTCTATTGTGAGACTATAGTCTTAGACCATATTGCAACCAAAGCGGATGAATCCTGTTATACGTAAATAGTCTTCTTATGAAATTATAATTTTCATAGTTTGCTTTGTTTGGTTTTTGAGTCGGTTCTTTTGATGAGTCCTTGGGATTCCCCATCCTCTCCCCACAATAAAGATGATTATTATTTTAAAGGCCCACTTTGGTTGTAATATTTAAGTATTAACATGTCCAGTAGGTGACCTGGTGGTCTAGGGGTAAGGTGTCAGACTTCTGTGCTGGCGGCCGGGGTTCAATCCTCGGTCCCGGCACAGATTTATCTGATTACCAAACCCTTCCTTCACCTCTGACAAGACATCTTGTGAATGTGGGGAATGCCAGGCCTCCACCGTGGTTCGGATTCCACGTTAAACTGTAGGTCCTTCATTTCATCTCACAATCACCCTACCATTACACATTAGCGTAAGTGCGTATAACCCGAATGGGTAGTAAGACGCGGTGCTAATAATAATAATAATAATAATAATAACATGTCCAGTCTACATATATTTGCACCGTTTAAAATTAGGCCATTAGTAGCAAGTAATCTATCAATAATAATAAAAATGTCAAATTGAGAAGTTTTTCCTAGAACGCGATGGACCAACATTTAATAATATTGCCCAGCGCCTGTAAACTAGACTGTTCCGGCTCAAGGGCGTCACTCGGATCACTATACTGATACATTTCTTAACAACCTGCCTTATTACCCACTCGGGCTATACGCTTGTGGGTTAGGTGTTTTCCTGTGTCACACACTAAAACATAATTTTCAATGTCACTTGACATGCCTTTCCTAAATTATCTCTCTCCTTTATAATACCTTTAGCTCTCTTGACCCCTTAATGAACGCTGAGTGTGCATTGTGATGATGTTCAATTACACGGCTTACCAGTGACCTTGGAACCACTAACCTCCACTTGTTGTGTCCACTGAAGTACAACAATGAATCCTTATCTAAGGAAGATTTTTGTAAATTTCCATTATGCATACCTAAACTCTTGTTTACAATAATGGTCTGTTTCCTGTTGTTGACGTAACACCTCTCTACTTAGTGAAGGTACATATTCTACATGTCTATTTGTTGATTTAGTCCGTTGGCATGTGGTATTTTCACACCAGGCTTATGTCAACTTGACTGCTGCGTGATCAGTTAGTACCACGAATTTCCTCCCATATGGATAGCATCTCATCGATTTAGTTGCCCGGACCAAGGCAATACATTTTTATTCGGTCGTGCTATAGTTAAGCTAAAACAGTACTGCATTGATTATTATCCGGTGACCTGGTGGTCTAGGAGTAAGGTGTCAGACTTCTGTGCTGGCGGCCGGGGTTCAATCCTCGGTCCCGGCACAGATTTATCTGATGGATTCCACGTTAAACTGTAGGTCCTTCATTTCATCTCACAATCACCCTACCATTACACATTAGCGTAAGTGCGTACAACCCGAATGGCTAGTAAGACGCGGTGCTAATAATAATAATAGATTATTATCCCACTTGCATCTGTCAATAAAATGAAGGGTTGTGTGAAATCGTGATATCTCAATATTGTTTCACTATAGAGCACATTCCTTAAGGTGTCAAATGCAAGTTGACATTCCTTAGATAAGTTAAATTTTGAACTAAATTTTGTAAGCTCTTTAAATGGTTTTGCTATTTTAGCATATACATCAATAAAACATCTATAATAGTCTGGTATACCTAAAAATGATCTTATCTCAAGACGTTACGTGGTATTTGATAGTTACGTATGGCTTCAACCCCCCATGGGCCTAGGTTTGATTCCCTGATCCGAAATCAAATGACTTAGATAAACTACCTACATTACTGTAAACTTGAATTTTTCTGGCTATATTTTGAAATTAGCGCTTCTTTAGTCTGTCTAAAACTGTGTCCAAACGATCTAAATATTCATCAATAGCTCTACTAAAAATTATGATGCCATCAATGTAAATTATACATTCTATTTCCTTCATTCCTGATGGTACCCTATACATTAAACGTTGATAAAAAACTGGGACTGCGGTTAAACCAAATTTTAAGCGTGTATACTGTCAGTGTATTGTTGGTGTGGATAATGCAGTTTCGATAGTGTAAGGCTGGCACCATTCGATAGTGTAAGGCTGGCTCCATTCGATAGTGTAAGGCTGGCTCCATTCGATAGTGTAAGGCTGGCACCGGATTGGTAGGGAGATGGATCTTGAGATATAGCTCACACTGAGTATGGCTTCCCCGGCTTCTATATTCAGTCACTAGAGCGCTGATACAGTCCTCGCTTGACGTTTGGAGAGAGGAATTAGTAATTCTATGTTGAGCCCGACTGCTGAGGATGGGGAGATCGAGGTTCGAATCTCGGTTGGGTGAACTGGGGGTGGTTTTTCCTAAACGGTTTTCCACTCTCCCTCCACGCAAATTCGGGTTCACTTCCTCTAATTCAGCCTTCCCAATTCCTAATTCATTCGCGTAGTTAGTACTTAAAGCGTATAACCCGAACGGGTAGTAAGACGCGGTGCTAAATATTATTATAGTAATTCTAATTAGAATAGGCTACTGTATAGCGAATCCAATTAATTAACTGCATGTAGAGAATGGTGTTCCACTTTTTCATGTTTTTTACTAAATATTTTATAAAATCTGAAAGAAAGAAAGAAAATATTTTTTTGTGTTAAAAATGTTGGAAAAGTGTTGGTGGGGCCTGGTCGCTGTGGCCCTTAAGGAGATAACTTTCCAAGCTGGAAATAATTTATTTCATATAGATGGCATAGTCATGAGGTTTTTGTGGAAGAATTGAGCACGATTCAATTGTATGATTTAAACTAGTTTAGATTTAATTATAAACGTGTTTTAATGTATCTAGTTAGTAGAAAATGTTGTCAACGTTTAGTGAATTTTTCAGTTAGGGCCTGCTATTGGTCTTATAACTATTTATAATCAAATAAAAGTGAAACTATTATAATTATTTACCAGTTCTTCATCACTTACCAAATCCAAATGACCTTGATTTTTAAAACCAAACACTGCGTAAATAACAACGGATGGATTTTTCTTTAGTGATGGCAATATTCATAAACCTGATTGTCTTTGTAAGCTATAGTTATTAGTTATTACTTATACTATTCAGTCCTCTCCTCCTGTCTTGTTTATAAATACTTCTGTTTGCATATTTCACTGTCCTCATCCCCTTAGTCCTTGGTTGGATTGTAACATTGATGATGGATACTTCTGTCACAGTTCCACGACACACGAAGAGAACACTTGAACTATCTCGCCGGTGATGTCAAAGTCAAACCTAGTTTCAAGGAAGTACAGAAACAACAAGTTATCATAAAACATACCGAGTTAAGTAAATGTTTTATTAGAACATAGAATATCCTAAACGTTGTTGATGTAGAACTGAACAGATTTGGTCTAGTAAATATTTATCAAACCATACTTTCTCATCATTTGATTCAAGACACCACATGTGACAGCAATGTGTTTGCATTAAAGTTATCACGAAGCTAATTCATTCTCACATTGTTAAAAACATCGTGGCTTTGTCCATCTACAGAAGGAATAATTTACAATAATGTGTTAGATTATTGGTTCATTTTCATATTATAGTAAGGATTGAGGAAATGATTGTTGTGGTATCAAACCACATAAAATAGTACAGAACATAGTCTAGTACAGAACATAGTCTAATACAGAACATAGTCTAGTACAGAACATAGTATAGTACAGAACATAGTCTAGTACAGAACATAGTCTAATACAAAACATAGTCTAGTACAGATAGAGACCATTATTGATTTATTTTATTTCCATTTAAACTTTATTTTTTAACTTGAATACTACGGGCTATTGTTTGCATTTCTCTTTTATAACTTGAGAATAGGAAAGTTGTGGTATTTTACAATGCAAAGATGTTGAAATATTCCACTCGCCAAGATTTTTTCAAATAAAGCTTTGCTCATGTCAAAAGCTCAGTTTAACCCTAGAATGGTAAGGTGAATATTTTGGCCTTAAATGGTAAGGTGGGGTATGTCATACCCCAGTTAAAAATAGGTCATTAAAATAACGCAAACAATTTGTTTAAATATTTTTCGTTTAATGTACATCATGTAGGCCTATTATAGCTATATATGATTTATATATTATGGTAAAATATTTTAAATATAGTTGCTATGTTAAGTATGGAATAATTTAAAAGTTAGGAATCATACTAAATATAAAGTTTCTTTAGAGTTATTTTACATAGAATAGCTCACTCAGCACAATCCTGGCACAACATTGCCCGATGTTCCAAACACATAGGTTTCCTGCAATATTCACAGTTAAGTTTTGTTTTTCTGTCTTTGCTTCGTGGACAAATATGACACCTTTTCATTGTCATTGGTTGTTCATGATCTACTTGTGGCCTGATTTCAGCCTCTGGTAGATTTAGTATCTCCCTGATGTGGATCTCGATTGCTCTAGGAATGTTTCCAGATTGACTCCTCATTACTAGATGATCTCTTGTCAGGCTTGCACTTAGCTCTTTCAAAAAGTAACGTCGGTTATGTTTTGGATTATCTTTCCAGTCTGGATTAGCCAGTACAAACAGTATATAGCAATTTACACCACAATGATCAACCATGACAAATAACATCTGCATAGGCCATCTCTTATTTTTTCTGGATGTCGTAAATGTAGCACATAGTTTGTCAAAACAGTCAGTTCCTCTTTTATTTTTGTTGTACGCTATCACTATATCTGGCTTTCCTGTTTCATTATCAATTCCGTCATCGTGGTGCATGGATGATACTAATACAACATTATTTTTCTTTTTGGGCGAGTATGAAATAAGGGTTTTGGTCTTATCAAACCCAAAAACAGAAGCATTTATGGCCCTCTCCTGAAAAAACATAGGAAGAATTTCTGGCTTATTTTTGTTTAGTGTGCCTACCATTGTAATATTATGGTCCTCCAGCATACGGCCAACAAGTGGAATAGTGGTAAACCAGTTATCACAAGCTATATATCGTTTGGAGCCTGATATGGTTTCACTTAGCTTACGCACGTAATACTCTGGTACCAACTCGTTACGTGGTCGATCATTGATTTGTCCTGTGTAAGGTATTGTTTCACACATATAGTAAGTCTTAGCATCATTCATCTTGATTACCTTGATACCGTATTTACCCGGTTTATTGGGCATGTACATGAGAAAAGGGCAACATGCTTTGTTTGAAACCAATTGCTCGTCTATCGTTACATGTGCATTAGGTGAATAATACTTTCTACACTTGGTAATGAAAATATCCCAAATTTCCCTAATATGGGTAAATTTATCAACTACTACCCTTCTTGGTCTAGTTGTCTTATCATCAAATCGTAAGCAATTCTGTCAAAAAGAGAAAACGTTTCATTGACATGGTTGCCCTGAATAAACCATTACCATAAATGTGTGACCATAACTCTTCTACATTTATACTGCCACTTCGTAAAAGGCCAGCCAAATAAAACAAACCAAACAAAGCTTTGATTTCTACAGCATTAGTTGGTCTAACAGTATAGTTGTCATAAGAATATTTTGCAGAGTTCATTTCAATTTCTTCATTTGTATGAGTTTATATTTTATTCAAAATATTATCATTGAACAAGATACTCCATGCTTCTATTGGTTCCTTAACATTTTTCTGCCCCTTGTTTGGGTCCCGGCCTAATTATTAATACATTTCGTGCAAGAGGCCTACCTCGTCTGCTTGGACGTGTACAGCTCCAAGGGAACCCATTCCACCCATAGACAAAAGGTCCCAGTTGAACGTCTTCTGTATTCCTTGGTGCTATCTCTGCTACTTGTTCTTCCACAGGATCGGCTTCCACATCTTCTTCTGGATCTGCAGGCTGTTCGTCGTCTTCATCGATTTGTTGCTCCATAACAGTTTCTGGTTCTTCATCAGTAACCTGATGTCGGGGAAAAAACTCATCATCTTCATTTCTTTCCAACAACTCTCGGATTTCATCGACATTCAATCCAAGCGCCATGTATTCTGAAAGTGTATTAATTAGCTAGAGTATAATATATATGAATAATATGAATAAACCCTAATTAGTGTTTTTATATCACATATAGTAAGTAAAAGAAAAATAAATACGAGGAAAAATGTATTACTTAAATGGTAAGGTGGGGTATAATACACCCCATGATGGTAGTTTGTTTACAAAAATAGTTCCACCTACCTAATAGCAAGAAGTCAGGGCTCAGCACGTCATCCATTGTGAAGGTCAAACTCCAGACTGAATTTACATTGGTCGGAAACAAAAGATACCCCCACCACTCAAGCCTGGCAACAAAAAGAATATAAGCTGGGGTGTGCAGTACCCCACCTTACCATTCTAGGGTTAAAAGCTCGAATAGAAAGATATATCTGTTATCATAACAATTAACAATAATTTTTTTTTAACAAAAGGAACAACAAATCAGCGAAATCCAAGCTCTCTCTGGATTCAAGTATATCCATTCACCGTCTGAGGCGCATTACTACAAGCTATACAGTCTTGTCTGTTTAAAAATAAAAGGTTGTGGGTAGAATTGTAACGGGCTAAACCTGTCCGGTCCTTTTGGGATATAAAGAAAGGGTGAAGCAACTAAACATGGGTAAATAAACGCACGTATTATCTACATACTATTCCTGTAATACATAACAATCTGCGTCACATACCAACATTATGGTGACTCCATGGGAAGATCCCGGCCCCATCGGATGAGACGCCATTGGAATAGTGGCGGGACCGCGGCACTCAATAATATTGCACTCGACTGGCCAGAGTTTCCGGAAAGACTGAAGGTGGCTCTTAGCAAGTCCACTAGCGGGAACTGACCTTCCAGAACTTCGTAGAGTATCACCCCCCCACCCTTTACTTTCTTCCATCCCGGCATACTTCGCTTCTACCACTATATAACTCCAGGGATAGCTTGGTAACGACATTATTGATATCACTGATAGTCTACGAGACGGATATCGCACATCCAAATAACTAAGCATCTGCACAGCGGTGGCCATGCTGTTCAAGACGAGGGGTCAGCTCGACTGGAGGAAGTTACATGGACGGCTATAGATCAAAGGAGGAATAGAGACTAACCTACGTCGTGTCTAGGCCTAGGGATAGTTTTTAGGTTTTTAGGAAATATTAGTTATTAGCTGTTTAAGGAATACTAATGATTAGGTTTTAAGGGAATATTTATTCTGACTGACTTTGTTATGTGAAGTCTATTGCCATTAGTTTAGTTTTAAATATTATTATCTTGCGCCTCGCGCAAGCTCCCTTCTGAGTCCTTGGGCCAGCGACGTAAAAAGGGAGTGTATCCCACGTCTTAACCTGTATGACCATTTACCAATTTCTGTGGTGGCTTGCTGTAGAAGCGATAGTTTTGATAATTCGAGGGCCTCGGAATGATGCCTAGTTAGGTATGTCTGTTTATATTGAACTCCAGTTGGGGTGTTCAACCTGTGGCCGCTTCTGCCCCTCCGTCACGGCCCGTGGTTATATATATTTCATTTATCTGTGTATGGTGAGCTCCTGTTGGGGTGTTCAACCTGTGGTCCGCTTCCACCCCTCTGGCACGGCTCTCAGACTTAATTATTTGACTATTATTTTTCATTTTGCTCTAACTCTGTGTATTTTCCTTTGCTGTAGTACCGTTGTTGCTCTAGGAAACAGAACTTGAATCTGCCCCATACCACGATACGTATGTCTGTACCTTGTACCCTGCTAACAGGTTAAGCTAACGGATTGTTCCTAGCCTCCTAATGAGGTCAAGTTTGACCTTCGTGCGCTTCACACTTTTACAACCTTGGTCTTTACCTAGCCAAATATCTTGCTCGACACAGTCAAGACTATAGACTGTACGCATTGAGATTGTGTACCTATGATGTTCTATGTATCATGTGCAGTTGCACGTTCGTTAAATGATTGTTATTTAAACCTATCCTTATATTGTTATTTCTTATATATTTAGATTTATGTATGTATTGTTCCACCTAAATTATCCCATCACCGAGGGTAGGGTGGGTTGGTGGTTATGACTGTTCACAGGAGGGATAGATTTTTGATGTTACAATTCGACTATGCCTTTAAAAATGTTATTTTTGCTTTGTCCAGATTTTTTTATAGTTGTTTATTTAAAAAAAGATTAAGCAGCCTATGGATTTTCTTAATTCAAAATTTAGGTATTTTAAATTAATTTTCTAGTTTCCATACATACGCGTATTGTTATTTAATTAGAATTTTAGATTCTTTATCCCTATATCTTTTATCAAACAAATTATTTATTTTGGTTTAATTGACCTATTCTCTTATTCAAAACATTTTTTCTCACGCCTAATGGCGTGATTACTGTCTGAAAGATCTCTTTCAGCCTGGTGGTACCATAACTGATCTGTTTCAAAGTGATGGAGCTTTAGTCAAATCTTCTTAACAAAGAGTTTTTTTAAGAAAATGTATTAAGTCAAATCTGATCAAATTGCTAATGATTTTCTTTCGTTATCAATGTCACTTGATATATTTCTTTTAAATTTAATACATAATATGTTTAAATAAACAATGTATCAATAATATTTTTAATTACAATACCCTCCTTCTATAAAATAGTGTTTTTAAGTACATTATTGTAGGGTTTTATATTGAATTGAGATATAGTTATTGACGTTTTGGAAATTTTTTAGAATATATTCAATAGTTAAAACGTGCTAGGTCAGTATATATATATATATATATATATATATATATTTCATGAATGACTTAGCATGGCTTAGCTTCTCTTGTATTTTAAAATACAACCAGTCAATAAAGTTACCTCAAAATGACGTATACTCAAGTTAATATAGTTCAATATATGGTCTCTCCAACTGATTTTTTATTTAAATGAATATCAAATAATTTAATATTTTATTTATGAAATGCTTCTTAAGCCTGTGTTTATTATATACAACGAAGAACTATTTATATACTTTGATAAACCTAAATTGTATTATTCGTTATTTTCTCGCTATGTTATTGGTCCCGCTTAAGATCAAAGAAATACATTTAGTCGGTAAATGAGATAAATAAATATATAATGTGTTTGTGCTTATCCGCGACCAAACAAGATTCCTACATCAAGCGGTTAAGAAACTGGACTAATATGCTGAAGATGTTAGGTTAAATTTCAGGTTAATCTAATTATTTCTTATTTTCTTTAAATTCATACCAAATAATTTATTTTTTCAGGTATACGAGAATGCTTCCTAAAAGTTGTTTTTTTTAAATTTTATATAAAGGGTTTTTTATTTACATAAATAAAAATATTTTAAATTTACTCGTACTGGTAATGGTCGCGCATCAGATAAAGGCAATAGTATATTTAGTTGGTAAATAATATATTTATATATAACTATTTTATTATTTATTTTTAATTAATCTTTTACTAAACCTTATTCTAGCTCAATTCACTATGGCGCAATAGATTAAAATAATAAAATAGCATGCAGAAGTTGCTAATTTCAATCACGAGTTTATATATATATATATATATATTACGAATTGACTGTTGTGTGTTAGTATAAAGGTTTTGAAATATATTAGGAATGTTATCTAACCGTGGTATAGAGATCTTTCTTTGGACCTCTGGGTTTTAACTACCTTAATCTTGTTGACAAAATGAAGATTAGAGGCTATAGAAATTGTTGAAGAAAAACTAATGAAGGATTACCAACTGCTGTATCTCAATTTTATCTTAAAAGTATTCCTCAAAATGCCAATGGCATATGATAATTTCCTCAAATGGTTTCCCTCCGTTCTCATCTTCTCAGATGAAAGAAAGAGATAAAGTACATGCCGGTGAGCTAATGTTGACAAGTCCTGACATGTCAAGTGACAAGATTGGCAGGTTAGGTGAAAGCGAGAATGAAGGGGTGGGAATAGGGGGGCAAGATGACAAGAGGTGACAGCTGGGGAATTGTTTGGTGTAAAGGGGAAAGATGTAACTCACAATGTACAACACATAAGGTCTTCTTGTGTCCTAGTATCACCATGTACAACACATAAGGTCTTCTTGTGTCCTAGTATCACCATGTACAACACATAAGGTCTTCTTGTGTCCTAGTATCCCCATGTCGCTCAGATCGAGAGGTCCTGATACAGTAACTCTTATGGGAAGCGTTATTACACTCAGGATCTTCTATGCATACTTGTTTCACATTTTTATAATACTGGTGGTTTTCCCTAAATAGTTATCCACCCACCTTGTACATAATTAAGGGTTGATTACTTCCTTTCTCATCCCTGACTTATTAGAGTAGTGTTCATAAATGTGTGTAACACAAACAGTTGTAAGAAATGGTGATAAAAACAACTCCGTTTTTATGTGATTGAGGTGTAAATTAGTATAAGTTTGGTGATAATTATCATTACATTTTTTGTTTATAGCACAAAGCACAAAATGAAAAAAAAAAAAATTAAACATTACAATTTTTGTTTATTTTTACTATCAAATACTTAATAGTTTCTGGCAAACTTTAACAAATATGCTCAGTAAAAATGTGCGAGCTTTTAGAATCATTTAAAAGGGAGATGTATTATGATGAGATATTAAAGAAACATACAAAATATTGAGGTAGATATTTGAGTGATTATGAGAAATGATTAATTACTTTAGGCAAAGTGAGTATTTGGTAGAGTCATTCTAATGAGCTAAGGCTCCTTGGTTCAATTTTAAGCGTGGTTGGAAAGTGTATCATTGGTGAAATTTTTTGCTCTCCATCCCACCCAACTTTCAACTAAGCCCAACTTTTAACTAAGCTTTTAACTTAATGTTAGCTGTGAACACAACTGCACGAGGGTCAACTTGACTACATCCGTTCAAAACTCCGAGTGGAAGCTCACCCCAATCATTCTATATTAAGAGCATGATTAGAAAAAACACATATTTGTATTTTATCTCAACATTGATTCGCATAGCCTGTATTTTAAAATACTACTTGATATTAAAAATTCAATCAAAACCATTATACAAATTAAAGGTGTCCCTTAATTTAGCAAAATTTAAATACAGCATCGATACAATAATAAAATATCAATGTCCGCAGCCCAAAGTGAATGTTTCTGCTCGCTACTGACCTGGATAACGTGGACGTGTTTAGCATCTGGAGTGAAACAACACGCACATAAACATGTTCATCTAATTGTTAGTGTTACTAGAAGTAAATGTGGTGTAGATGGTGAATACCTGATCACCAGATGTCAGCCAATCAGTGAATTACTCTTCCTCCAAGGCCCCTGGCAACATTTGATATATGGGAGGCCAGTGATAGATTCTGTTCATTAGAACTGTGAACTGTGAACGAGTCGGTCCATACCAGAGAGTGACCTTCGTATCGCCTGTTTTCAGCAACCATGCGCAGTATCAACTTGCTGTGCGCTTTCCTTGCATTTGGTGAGTCGCACATTACACTCAACTCTCTCTATTCATTACATGTAGTCTGTGTTCTCTCTCTGTAGGTGTATAGCTATTACATAATATCTGTATTAACATTACATTATAATAAATAATACTAGTTCATAATAATATTAGTAAAATAAAAAATATGTAATAGAAATTGTACATAAAAATAAGCCTAATACCGTGACTGGTGAGATTACAAAATATCTTATGTCAAGTTTAAAAAAAATAACAAAACGAAAACCACCACCAACTACCGTCATGAAAAATTACGTTGTAATTAACAAATATTAATTAATTAGCGTGTAACCCAAACGGGTAGTAGGAATTGGTGTTAAAAATAAAAGTAGCTAATAAATAAAAATAAACCACATATCCTGCCAGCTATACATCTTTCTAAATATGTTACTAAATTTAGAACGTAAAATGATTTACCAACAAATATATATTTTAAAATATTATAAATTAAAAATCTAGTAATTAAACTTAATCTAAATCAATATGTCTAGGAACTAGATACAAACCCAAGATAAGAACCAAGATATATTATAAATAAGTTAAATGGATTAATCTAAAAATATTTAGAATAAACTTTGAATGAATTTAGATTAAAATGGCTGATTGAATTGTACTTAAAATTATAACCTGGTGTCATATAAAAACATTTTTTTAATAACTTATATTAAAAAATAACATCGTCAACACAGTTAGGGAAAAAATATATAAGTTGACGACAAGTCTCAAAGTACATAAACATCAATTTAAAAATACAATATTAACAACGAAAGATTAAAAAATAAAGTCTAAGCTTACAACACAGCCCATGTGGATGAATAGTTAAATCCAAATTAAAAAACACAGGTTTAGTCACACCCAAAGTTATGACAACGGTAGTTAAGGTTCTTGTTGTAACGAATGAAACAAAATAATAATAATAATAATAATATGTGAAGGTTGGGTAGTATATCTAAGTCCAGTCTTGGTTATTTCACGTTACTCCTTTTAGCAAAAAACGGTGTTTAGAAGAAAGCTGTTCTAGATGTTTCCGACATGTTTCGGTAATCTAAGTTCCCTGACATGGCTACAAAGTCGTTGGGGTGTAACACGCAGTCTTGTTACCGACTGTGAGGTTGAGACTAACCTGGGTGTGGACGGAGCAGACAGTCTTGTTATTGACTGTGAGGTTGAGACTAACC